>PVJA010020969.1:0-36267 GCA_004027025.1 Myocastor coypus | reverse complement strand
TTTGAATGTTTAATATGCTCAATATGTACATTAATCCTCTTGGCAAGTATCTTGCCCTTAACTTGCTTGTTTACAACAATGCCAACAGCGTGCTGGGTAACATTGTAGACTCTTCCTGTTTTGCCATGGTAACATTTGTGAGGCATTCCTTTTTGCACAGTACCCATTCCCTTGATGTCTACAATGTCACCCTTTTTGTGGATTCGCATGTATGTGGCCAAAGGAACCACCCCATGTTTTCTAAAGGGCCTAGAGAACATATAACGGGTTCCCCTCCTCTTGCCCTTTGTGTTAGTCATTTTGACAAATTACTGGAAGATGGTGGTTGCGGCTAGATTTAATGAGACCTCTAGTCCTACGTTTTTAGGAATCGCCACACTGATTTCCATAATTGTCGTACCATTCTACATTCCCAGTAACTGTGGGAAAATGTTCCTCTTTCTCCATAACCTTCTAGCATTTACTGTCAGTTGACTTCTTGATGATAGCCATTTTTTTTCTGGGGGGAGATGTAATCTCAGTGTTATTGTATTTCTCAAATCACTGATGATTTTTAACATTTTGCTATATATTTATTTGCCATTTGTATTTATATTTCTAAGAAGTGTATATTCATCTTAGCTGCCCATTTTTAGATTGGGTATTGAATTTTGACGTCTTTGAATTATTTTTACAGTCAGCTACAATATTGTCCACATTCATGGATTTTCTTTACTCTGTTGGTGATTTCTTTTAATATACAGAAACTTTTTTAAAAGATATGATTCTGTTTGTTGAAAATAGTTAGCACACCAAATTAATCAAGATGAAAGTCAAATGCCTAAGTAACGGTACAATAGTATCTGATGGTACACAAATTACCTAATATCTAAATTGATATTCAGAAGTAATAAGAAAACTGTAGAAATATCATAACTTGAGAAAATCTAAGGTCAGAGAATCATAAAACATTGAGCTACTTGATGTCTTGAAATACTACTTAACCAACTACTAAAAGGAAACAAAATCATAGTTCTAATGAATCTTGAACGTAAGTAGTCTGGTGAGATTATTAGACACTTTACCTGTATAATCATATGCTCTTAGTACGCTAGCTGCATATCCATATCAAAGGAAATGGTCCAATCAATGCTTATGGACTTTAACAAGTGATTCATGGAACTAATCTTAATATCTCCTGTACCACCAGAGAATAAAACAGAAGTAATGGCTGTCCTCTTTACCTCTGATAGCTCTGTTCTACAGAACTGCCTCATTTATTTCCCAATAAACTCTAAATTCCTTAGATAAAATGTAAATTTATGAGAGAAGACATTTTACCAATCACTTTTTGCATCAGAATGTCTAGTTCTGTTTTTGAGGCAAAATACATAATCAAGTTATAATGTTTTTTAATAAGTTGAATCTAAATTCCTTATCTTCCATATCCAATATTTCAGTGCTCCCTGGAAAGGAAAGAAATGCAAGTAATAATGAGTAATTAGCAGCATAATGACAATACACATTGATGCAACCTACATACACCAAATGCCATAGAAGGTTTTTATTAAATAAAAGTGAAAATAAATATGAGATTTAGACTAAAGAAATGAAAATCATTCTAGACAACTCTTTTGAATTATTTTCATTTTTATTATATTAAAATGGAAAAAATAATCTTTTCCCTATGTAAACCTTTCTTTGTAAATTATAATATTCTTGTCAAGTACTCAGTTAATCTTGTCTTATAGTTTGTCAGACAATGTTATTTACTCCAGGAACATTTGCATTTCAAAAAGAAGACATCTGCAGCAGTCACTAATTAATTCAAAGCAACAAATGACTAGACATTTAGTGAAAGATATATATCTTTGTATGCCTTTCCATGGGCATAATATGTCATAATTGGTGGTGTTATGTGATCAGAGCCTGCTTAAAAATTGTTCTACTTTCTCAAGCATGTGTGACCTGCTATCACTTTAACGTGCTTTGGAGCCATGTGTCTCAGTCACTAAGAAGGCATGCTAAAACTCAGATAGGTGTGTTTTTCACTCTGCGGTTTTCAGAATGTCTATGGATGAAAAAACAGGGCAAAATAGTCTCATGTTGATCAGGTCCCACCTAATGTCGATGTTCCTGGTGGATCACACCTTTGGAGCGAGTCAGACAAACATGGCCACATTAGTAAATTAATATGAAATAATAAGTATCAATTATTGCTTATGAGGTAGGCTAGAAGTTTTCCTATATCTGAATAGCTTACCATTTATGGGCTCACTGGTATATACCAAAACTAAGTTGGAATACTGTTAGTATAGGTGCAGAACCTACTGGGCACTACAGTCTATGCAGTTATGCCTAATACTGTACTGCAGTTAAGTGTGAGCAAATTTATAAAAGTAAACCTCTCCCTGGGCCATTTCTCAGGTACTACTTTTCTCCTTTCATAGCTCCCTAGACAGTAACTTTGCTCCTGGATTCAGATTACACTTGGAATGAATATTTTTTACATTATTTATTACTTTGAATAAGAAATAACAATGTATAACAATGACAATTTCAAAACACTTTAGTAGTACATTTCAATATTTGGCATAATGTATATTTTTGTCCTTCTGTTAGTTATACAGAGCACAGGGTGTAGATGTTATAATTGGAATGAATATCTTTTAAAATTTTATTGAACTTTTGTAACTTGCCTGCAGCAGTGGATTTTAAGTTGCATCCTAAACTTGACTGTGATTAGAAAACTACTACCATCATGTATGCCTCTACTTACACTCCCCTTGGGTTCATTTTAGAAATTACAAGTCATATCTTTGTCCTCATGCTCTGTCATGCAATCTTATGTTTTATTGGTTTGTTTTCTGTTCTAGACTTTTCTTCCTAAAGCATCATATGCTGATATTCCTATGATCGTGTTTTGTATAATTGATGAACAAGTACTTACCTCTGTAGCACCAAGACCCATTGTTTTTTTAGAAATCCCATACCTTGTTTCTTTTAAAGTTCTTTTATGCCTTCTTGTTTATACAGCATATTCTACATGCCAACACATGATCAGTATGACAGACAAGTGTCATAAAAAGGGAGATATGTATCAAACTGCAAAAGATATAGCAGATAATGGGCTATTACCCTGTGTTTGATTATATTTTGTTTAATTTATAAGATTATTGTATCCTGGAGAAACCCTCTGGTCTCTAGGGTGGTTTCCGTGGAGAAATACGTAGGACTGGGCTGCATGACAAAGCATGCCTGTGTCCCCCTGCTTGCTGTCAGGGTGGGAAGCTGGTCCTCAGGGCATAACCTACCCAACATCCATGAGGTTTTCTGGTTGCACAGGGACAGGCTGGGAAGGAAGCAGGGGCTTGTGCAGAAACAGTCTTTGGGTCTGCTCTTGCCGAAAGCAGAGGAGAAAACAAACCTCTAAGGCAGTGGTTCTAAACCTGTGGGTTGTGACCCTGGCAGGAGTCGAATGACCAAAACACAGGGGTTACCTAAAGCCATTGGAAAATGTTATTTATTTGAAATTGTTGCTATATTTAAACCCATGCTGTGCCATGGTGAAATGTTATTTATTGGAATTAGTAATAAATATTTCTCAATAAAAAGATTATTGTACACATAAGGAAAAGTAATGTTTCCATGGTGCATACATTGTGTAATGACTAAGGATATTTAACGCAACAGCCATCTCAGATATTTATCCTTTCTTTGCGGCAAGTATATTCTCTCTGACAGCTGTTTAGAAGTACTCGACACATTATTATTAGCTGTAGTCACTCTAATCGCAGCAATTCATTTCTTTTATCTGACTGCAATTTCGTGCTGATCGATGAATTTTACCATTCCTTCCCTACTCTTACCAGTCTCTGGTACCATCTTGCTAACCTCAGCCTTACTTTCATGAGGTGAACACCATTCTCATTGAAGTGAAATAATTGAGTATGTGTGTTTTCACACCTTAATATAATATTTTTGTTTTGCTTCAAGAGACAAGATTTCATGTATTTCACCATTCCACTGTGAATTGTGTCACATTTTCTTTCTTTCTTTCTTTCTTTCTTTCTTTCTTTCTTTCTTTCTTTCTTTCTTTCTTTCTTTCTTTCTTTCTTCTTTCTTTCTTTTTTCAGAACTGAGGATTGAACTCAGGTCCTTGTGTTTACCAGGCAAGTGCTTATTCTACCGAGCTATCTCCCCAGCCCCTTTCTTTTATCCATTTGTCTACTGGTAGACTGTTGGCTGATTCCATTTTGGAAGAGGTAAGTGAGGATATAGTGAAAACAGGATGGTTCCTATCTCTTGGTCACATTAGTTTCATTTTCTGTGCTTAAATACCTGGTCATGGATTGTTGGTAGTTTGTTTTTTTTATTTTTTTGTTGAAACTTCACCCTATCCTATACTAGCTTTACTCCTTTATATTCTCTCCAGTGGTGTGTTTCCATTACTCTGTAGCCATACTGGCATCTCTGGTAAGTTGGTTTATTTTCCTCTCTTTCTTGAGAAAACTTTCATTCATTCTCAATGAAGTCAGTTAAAATTTCATTAGAGTTTTGATTTTATTTCCCCAGTAATTAATAATTATTTTTCTTTATGTATACTCCTACCCTGTATTAATTGCCTTTCTGCAAACTTTGATAAAACATAGTAGTAACCCTCCATCCTCACCAACCAAAACAAAAAGGAAAGAAAATAAGGCTCTTGAAATGGCTGTGGTATAAATTAGAATAGAAATCTGGCACTGCTGTTGATCAAGAAATATAAGCCACTGTAAGAATATCCAAAGTCCAAATATTTCATCCCAAAGTTTTAAAGCAGCAGGAAATAAAACTGCTACCTACAGCTCCCGCCTGGCAAGTACAAGATTCTTTATTCAATTCCCAGTACCTGTTCCTGCCCCGCTCAAAAAATCAAAAGCAGCTACCTGAGCTATAACATTAGAACACAGACTGCTGTCTCCTCAGTCTATAAAAGGCTAACACTACTTCTATCAGGATAATACCTGATATGCAGGTCTTTCTCATGTGTAAAGGTGAATAAAGCCTTTAATTTGTTCTTTCTTTATTTTATTTAATTGGAATGAAAGAATCATCAAGTTTAATCTCAGGTTATTCATTTAATAGCAGATTCTACTGGAGAAAATTAACTTTTTATTTCTAGCTATATGAAAATATAAATTAAACAATGATTACCAAATTATTTATTAAATATCTGATACATACCTGGACATAGTACTTTATTGTTGTAATTGCGTTTCTTCAGGAGGCTTAGTGAAGGAGATGTAAATTTTGAGCCCATCCCAAAGAACTTCATGGATAAGCAAGTTTGTGTCTCAAAACTAAAAACCGTAGAAGCGGAGAAGAAATGAAGCTCAGTGCAAAGGTCCTGAGTTTAAGCCACTGCACAATAGAGACCAACGACAACAACAACTGGTGTACGTATGACTCCTTGATTTCTTCTTGATTTAATTGTACTACAATTGTTTGAAGATGTATTTTTTATCTTTTTACTGGCTATTGAGTAATTAAACAGTAGGAGAAAATATCTTCTTTACTTGTTTATTATAATCATTTACTCCATGCTATTTACTGAGCACACATGTGAACTACCAGATATTCACCTCTGCTCACCTACCTAACAGTTATATCACATATTCACAAAGGAATTTAAAGGATAGTGATGAAAGCACCAATTTATACTTATGCTCATAAAATAAATATACATAATTTAGATCATGAGAAGAATTGTAAATATCTTATTCAATCTTCATTTTTGTTTTTGTTCTAGTATGGAAAATCTTCCCAATAAGCAGTTCTTGTTGACGTGCACTGTAACTGATTAGAAATACATCATCTGTGCACTCTGACATCCATCACCCTATGGACAAGCACATGGCCAAAAAGTGCAGGGCTGTCTTATCCAAGCCTAACTGGAAAGAAGGCAGGATTAAACTTGAGCAAGGACTAGAGGGTTTGCTGCAGAACTCACCTGCCCTTTACCTGTGGCCTTGCAAAATGTCATGCCTTCCTGTGTGTTAAAAAATTATTTGTGTCCATTGCAATGATTTAAAAATTGATTTTTAATGACTCACAAAACTCTTAGGGTGCCAAGAGATTATACCAGAGTTAAAATTATCTTATCATCTGTAATCTTTACAGTCCTTTTTTCTATGTTTAGATATATCCATATTTACACATACTTACC
The DNA here is from genome assembly GCA_004027025.1 of Myocastor coypus. Taxonomy (NCBI): domain Eukaryota; kingdom Metazoa; phylum Chordata; class Mammalia; order Rodentia; family Myocastoridae; genus Myocastor; species Myocastor coypus. The sequence continues at coordinate 30,080 of PVJA010020969.1, read as the reverse complement.
ATAGTGTAACAATCACCTGTAGTATTCAGTATGTTAGCATGCTATTCAGCTTTATACCCTTAGGATCACTGTGCAATTCCACATGGCTTATCTGTATAGTTTATACCAACTTTGCTTGTGCAAGTGTCTTCTCATTATGTTTCTATGAGTAAATACCCCAACAGTTTGTTTCTCCGAATGTATTCTCATTGTTTAGCAGCTCATGACTATATTCTAAGACAACAACAACAAGAAAAGTGACTCAGAAAATATCAAATTTAGTATCATCTGAATTGAGCTCATATTTCTTTTTCAATTTTTTCATCAAAGCTTATTCTTTCGTAAGAAAGTTATCCCAGGGATTCAGTTAAAATAGGGTATCTCATAGATCCCTTGTTTGCTCTCTATCAGTCAGTGTGACCACGTATCTGATCTTATCCACAACTCCCTCAGGTGCTCCTTTTGAACACCTCTATTACTATACTTTAGGCTTTCATTATTTCTTGCCTGTAATTTTACAGTAGTGCCATAACTGGATTCTCTGCTTATGTGCACCACTTTAACTTGCTGCTAAATATCATTTCCTGCTGTGCAATATCCATATCTGTTCTCTCTGTCCTTTTTTGACATAGCTTGTTCTCTGATTATATTTATCTGTTAGGATTCCTTAACTGTGTTGTGTCCTTCAACAAATTATGCTTTTTATGCAATGTCCCCACCACTGACCCTAATTTGCATTCACCTTGTCTGCTGGGAAGGTTTCTAATTACCCTTCAGGACTCAGCAATAGTGTGACCTTTCTCTGACATCTTTCCTAGCAACCTTAGAAAAATTAGCTTTTCCTCACTCTATTTTTGGAGTGATATGCACTTATATCTATCATGGCATCTATTCAAATACATAACCATGACTTGCTGATGCTTTCTCATTTCTCTCCCAGCTTGACAGGCTTGCTATTTCTTGAGCTCTGGTACATAAGGCCCATGTTTTGTTTGAATTTTTCTCCCCAGGGAAAACAGGTAGCTTCAGACTCTAAATTAAACTCTAAATTAAAGTTTAAATTCTTTCCTGAATGTGTGAACACATGTCTATTCTCCTGTCCCAAATGTACTCCCATGTAGACAAACGATGAAGTTCGTGAAATCCTACAAATATTTTTAAAACAAAAATTTCCAAACTCATTATAAAAAGTATTGATTCTCAAAGAATATCCTTTCCTGTATGCACAATAAATGTCCTATTTAAGGCATAATCATAACAATCTTAATTTTATATAATATAAAAACTCAGTCTTCTATTGATCAATTTTCTAGATGCATCTACAATTTGTGTCCTTTTCATTATACAATTTCTACACTGCTCATTATACATGGTTTTACTGCAGAAAAAAAATTCTTAGGATCTGACATTAAAAAAAAAAAACCTTTAGTCCTATCATCTATGTTAGACTCTGTTCCACTGACAAATAGCCTAAGATAATGCAGAGGCACACAGGAGGAAACTTATATTGCACCACAAATGAAACTGTTTGTCTACTTGGACAAGATCTACTTCTCTGGCTTGATTTTATCTGCTGTATCAGCTGTGGTCTGCTGCTATGGCTTCCAGCTTTTGCTGTTTTTGACAGGAACATCACCTCCTGTAGTATCTTTGACTCTGTATAGGACAGCATCACATTCAATAGGCAGCACCAATCTTAACCAAGAAGGCTGGCTGCTCAACTGCTGAGAGGGAAGACTTGCAACTTCTTTGCAGAAAATTGATGCATCATATCAGAAACCGTGTTAATGTGGACACATCAGAGCTATTAAGTAAGTTTGCTCATTCCTTCTTTAATGCCCTGAAGTTTCTGCTTCAAGGTAATAGCCTTTCAGGAATCATTGAATATGTGACTAGCTGTGCTTTCAAGTGTTTGGCAGTGGTTGGTGAGTATGGTGACCAGTGCCATGTGTTTTGTAAGCATTCACAAAGCACTCCTCTGCTGGGGAACAGTTTTCAAGGTGCTTTAAAGAGATGATGTTCTTTGAAGTCTCCGCTCTCCCAAAGAGGAGCTGTGTTGCCTATGGAAATGCACAACAAGGCAACACAGGAGCAACCATCATTCCATATACACACTTCCTGCAGTTCTCCAAGCACTTCATTATCTCCATTATCAGTGTCCCTCCCTCCCATAGGCTGTACTTAGACATCTCACAAGATGGAGCCAAGAGACATATTCAATTTTAAAACATTAAACACTAATGAAGATCCCCTCCTCCTCCACTGAGCAGGACATTATTCATTTGCCAAAGATTACACTGTGCTATATTCAGGATCAGATAGATTAGAAGGAGCATAGAAGCATGGCATACTATAGGTCTATGATGAATAGTCATCACAAATACATGCGCACAACACACATGCATTGTAGAAATCTCCAAGAAATGCTTCAGTAAGAAAATTAGACATATATTTGTTAAATCTATTCAATCTATGCTGTTTCATATTTATTTTACCCCACAATGCTTATGGATATGTAGGTAAATGAGGGAGGAAGGGGGAGAGAGAGAGAGAGAGAGAGAGAGAGAGAGAAAGAGAGAGAGAGAGAGAGAGTTAGCTTAGGGCTTTCCCACGCTTGGGACCTTACTTTTCTTTTTGATAGGCTGTTCTACTTATTTTCACAGGAATATTATCAATCTAACATGGAGAAATTCTTTTGAGAGTTCTGTCAAAGAAGATCACAAACTTTAACTGTACAAAGTACAGTTTAAAGAATGTACATAAACTGTTTTCTTCTGTGTCAGTTTACTATCTCTCTCTGTTTCTTGTTCCTCTTCTCTTCCTCTCACTCTGTCATATCTTTACCCTTTCATGGGTATGTGCATTGATGTATCTGTAAATAGGCCCATGTATATGTGCTTATGTGCCTACATTTACATATATACAAACAAATGCATTTATATTTATACGAGCTTCACTTTGGATAGAACCAAGTAAATGATAGACATCATATTTTTTTCTGAAGCTAATTAGTGATTTTAATTTGTAAAGTGAAAAGGGCAATACAAAATCCCTACTGGAATAATTTTCTTTTCAGTCAAAGTTATATGGTTGAAAATTTACAATTTTGGTGTGCTTAAGACCTCAGATTTTAGTGTAAGCTATCTTCTGCCAAGTAAATGCCACATCCTTGGTTAGGGTGTACTTCACAGCATTGAGGAAGAATTGTTTCTTTGATTTCTTGCCAGCTCGGAAGGCCTGGAGTGCAGTCTTTCGGCAGATGCCCATTTATAAGATGCATCTGTCCCCACGTCTCACTCTGCCAGCTGGCTTTGGGTACACTAGTTGGCAGTGTGCATGATCTCAGGCTGCTGGCCAGCAGGCTGCAGGCTCAGTGCACTGGCTTCTAAATCTTATGCCCCATATCCCCTGAGGGCTCCAGAGGAACTTGAGAACAATATAGAAATATTGGCTCCAGGGAAGTGCCTTCATATTATAGAAATATCAAGAAAGATTTCAAGGGCCCGACAGGATGGCTCAGTGGTCTAAAGTACCTGCTTAGGAAAACTTAGGCAGCTGCAGGGACTGCGGTTCAATCCCCGGCACCACATGCTGCGCCAGCCCTCCTCAGGGCAGGCTGAGCCGGTCTTACAAATAAATAAATAAATAAACAAACAAAAGTTCTGAAACAAGAAAAATAAATAATTAAAAAAAAAAAAGATTTCAAGTTCAACATGAACTTTGACATTATTGAAAATATAAAACTATTTTGAAAACATTAATTCAGGCTACTTTTTGTAAGAGACTTAGCTCTGCATGTGTGATGCCTTACCACAGACAATTTCTCCATGATTAGAGACATCATCAAATGCACATGATGAACAAGAAGGCAAAGACATAATAAGATCCTGCTACTAATTAGACATAAACTAGTCCTGCTTCTCTGGGGAAATTTTAAAGCAAGCCTCATGGAATGGTTGGCTCAGCATTCTAGTTTGAGCCCTTCCTCATCTTCTCTTTTGCTGAAGAGCCAGAAATTACTGAACTGGAATAAAGTCCAAGGTTACCTTGACCATTGCACTGGCAGATTTGCTCTACAAAGTTTTCAGGCAGATGGATATTTATGTTACTCCTCAGGTTCCCAGGCAGAAAATCCCAGATTCCTCTCTCACCAAGGTTGCTTCAAAGAAGCATTGCTTGTCTCTGTATTTCATAGGCATCTATAGGAAATCACTCAGTGATGTCTGATTCAATTTCATTTCTACACTTATTTGGGATGGAACAGAGACCACTGCATCTCAGGTAGTATCAGAAGATGAATATAGAACCTAAATAAAAAATTTCAACATCCACAATATGCTTCTAATCTATTTCTAGAATCATTTTCAAACATCTAACTTACCTTAGGATTAGCATTCTCTTTTTTTCTTTGAAGCATTAATCAGTATAAAATGCAAATAACAAACACCAGGAGCAAAAGCATAGTTTTGGAGCAGCAGTCTCTCTCTTTTGACAGGGATGCAGACAACTTTGAATCCTGACTTCTGTCCCTTGCTTACACATTCCTCATAGCTCAGGCTTTCCTATCCCTGGAGGTAGCTTTCTATTGTTCCCTCCCACTGAGTAAGGATGAATAGATGAACACGTGTTGTTACATTATTCATTTGAAGCTTAAGTTTTCTTTTGTCACTTTTACGAGAGAGACAATTGGACCTACTATCATTGGCCATTAATAATAGCTAATCGTGATTTTTTTTTTTTTGCAAACTCCAAACATAAATCTGAAATAGCTAAGAGCTGATAGTAGGAAAGAAAATTAAGTATTTCCTTATCTTTGAAATTAAAGTTTTCTACATTTCTTCAAGTGGCAGACATTGAAAGCCAAATGTTCCTAAACTTCTCCGGTTGTTGTGCAGTTAAGATAAAGAAATATATTAAAATGACTTTACACAATATAATTTTCAGCATTAGCTATAGGCAGATAGATTTTATTTCACATAAGATGTCCTCTGAAAGAAAGTAGCCTATCCCACATTTAACATTTTCAGTGCAATCGAGACCACCTTCTTTTAAGCAAGCACACTTTCCTCTTTTATTCTAAACTATATGTTGTTGTTGAGTGTTAGTGGAGAGCGATCAGTCTAAGAAAGGTAATGCAGACCTTTTTCTTCCTCGCCCTCTTCCTTCTTTCCTGAAAAGAAAGAAAAAAAAATATAAATTCTGAAAATAACATAACAGTAACTAAAGAGTTTTCTGAAACACAGTAAAAATGGCTAATATTTGCTGCACCCCAGGACCAAAAGAACAAGAGTGCATCATGATCATTCACGTTTTCCCGATGGAGGGAGTCTTAAGGCTACTCTGTTGATCTAGCATTACTTAGACATGAAACAAAATACAGTTCAGATAGCCTCATCTCCTAATGGATGGATAGGATTCCCTCAGACAACAATAAGAAAGATAAGACAACCTGCCTGCGAAGAGATTTAACATGGACCTCCCCAAGAGAACCACCGAGGAGAAGTAGGGTTTTCCTCATTAGCCTGAGGATACTGAGTGATGCGAAGACATGTATATAGAACAAGTAAGAAGTGTTCTCCTAGAAGTGTTTTACCTAAGACAATCTCCTTGTCCCTGTGGACTAGAGACTTCTCCGTCACATATGGATAGATGGGCGAGTGAGTGGGAAGAACTAGCATCATAGGCACAAAAGCAAGTAGTCAAACCTAAGAGAACTCTTGGATCCCTGGCCTCATATTACCTTTCACCACCAGCAATGCTTGACTACTCGCCTGCTGGAAACCTTTGGTAATCCTATAGTAACTTCAGCAAAACTAGATGGAAGCCCTCACAATATCAGCTATTAGGAGCAGAATAAAATGACATCTCAAAAGCTTTGAAAACCAAACTGTGATTTCAAATGTAGCACATGCTAATAGGCCAGGACCTGCCTGCTAATCTTCCGTTCTAAACTCATGAGATGTAGGAATCCTCTGACAAATATTTCTAAAACAAAAAGCTCATATAAATTATTCAACTCAATTTATCTTGAACAAATAATAGACATAATCTTTACAATTAGCAAAAGGTACAAAACAGGAGCAGACCAAAAGTATAGAACTAAACAGATACCATAATAGAAATTTAAAACTCTTGCTGATTCAGCTCTATGTTAGAACAAAGATGAGAGAAAATAGATCTAATTAATTTCAGAATCTATCCTGTACTTTTACTCAAGCTGTACAATGTTAAGAAAACAGAATGCAATAAAAATAAAAGTTTGAGGAACTGAGGAGAAACAAAAAAATTTGTAGGAACATTTTCATAAGTCCCAGAGGTCAGGAGAAAGAGAGACTAAGAGCATTCTGTGAAATTACAGCATAAAATTTGCCAAATTCACCTAAACACAAACTTCTATAGAAGCAGGAAATTAGTTATCCTCAAATATGAAAGGCTCAAATAAATTCATACAGAAGCTTATCATAATGTTCTGGAGAAAAAGGAAATGGACTGAAAAACAGCTAGGCAAAAATGATGCATTTTGTAGAGTAAATACTCATCCAATCAAAAACAGTTTTTGTTGCTGTTTGTCAAAAACAGGGAGACCAGAAGGATCTGGTCCGTTTGTTTCTTTGTTTGTTTGTTTGCTTTAACAAGACAATAATTGGATAAAATAGCTCAAAATAATTAGACCTTCCAATAAAAGACTTATTCAGAACTTTGGCCATTGAAATGCATAGACATTTCTAAATAGATGAACAAATGACCAATAGATACATAAGTTTTATTCTTCACTGGGCATTAGAAAGATGCGAATTACAATAACTCTGACCTTCCATCTTATTGTACAAAGGAAGAGTCTCACACAGAAATGAATTAATAGTAAATGTAGACAAGGCTATAAGGAAAAAGAAAACTTCCTCTACTGAGGGTGGAATGTAAACTAGTACATCCACTTTGGAAATCTGTATTGAGATTGCTCAACTAGAGAACACTAGAGAATGCATTTGACCCAGATATGCCCCTTCTGAGAATCTTCCTGAAACAGTTAAAACATTACCACATTTATGGCAAAATATAAATCTCCATCTTTACAGAAGTGCTATTTAAAATAGTTAAGATTTTAGGGGCTGGGGAGATAGCTCAGGAGAATAAGTGTTTGCCTGTCAAGTGCAAGTTCCTGAGTTCAATTCCCGGTCCCACCAAAAAAAAAAAAAAATAAAAAATAAAATAAATAAATAAACAAATAAAATAAAATAGTTAAGATTTTGGAGTAGCCTACGTGTCCACCAATAGGATAATGGATGAAAAAAACGGAGGATGGGTAATCTAAACTGTGAACTACTATTCTGACACTAAAAAAGGATAAATGAGTCAATATTGGGAAAATTAAAACATCTTGAAGCCATAATAGCTGAATTCATGAGATATAAAAGGTTAAATGCAACATAATTTCTCTTACATGAGAAATCCAAAATGTAAGTAAAGAGCAAATGGTAGACCATAAAAATATGGGAGACTGTTGGGGACTTTTTTAATAGGAAGGGAATGAAGAGATGAGTAAAGGGATGACAGAAAGGAGGAAAAGTAGGTCCAGTATTGAAATGTGTTATGTATGTGTACACATCCACATAAGAAATACAAACATGTCACCTAAAGTTCTACTGATAAAACAATAAAGAACTATTAGTTGCCATTTCTATATCCAGGAAAACTGTCCTTTAATATTGAATCAAAACTAAAATCATTTCAAGCATAAAGAAAGAAACAAAACTTGTCAGTCAAATGACGATCCATACAGAGTGGCTGAAGGAAAAAGTAAATGGCACATGATAGAATTAGGGGGCAAGACTAAGCAATGGTGGGGCTGGGGAGATAGCTCAGGGGCACAAGTGCCTGCTTGCCTACTGAAAGGTCCTGAGTTTGATCCCCACTTCCACTGAACTGAACTGAACTGAACTGAACTGAACTGAACTGAACTAAAAAATAAACAGTGGATAAGTAGGGACATTTGTATGTGAAACAGACAGTGTTTTTTCAAATACATTTTACTTGTTATTTATTTGACTTGAAATAAATAACAAAATATAGTGAAGTATCTGATAATAAAGAAGTTATGTTTAAAACTAGTTAAGTTAAAGAACTCATGTCTATGTAGGTTTCCTTTCTTTTCTTTTTTTATTGTATTTGATACAGATTCTACAGAGTTGCACTATGTAGTTTGGACTTGTAAGTAATCTGCCTGTGTTCAGCCTCCCAAGCGCTGGGATTACAGATTTGCACCACTATGCTCAGTGTCAGTCTCGATCTCACTGTGCCCTGGTGTCAGGGCTGGCGCAGTATGCTGGAGAGCAAACCTGGGCCTCTGCGCTTTGCCTAAGCAGGAGCTTTAGTCCAGTTATCTATGTAGATTTCTTCACCACATTCACTTTTAAATGTTTACTTTACCATTTCACTTAAGGTGTTAAAGTTATCCAGACCTGTTAACTTCACAGAGTCACCAAGGCAGATTGTAGTGCTCAGAGTAATCTACACAGATTTAAACTCAGATATCCTGATATATAAATACAGATGAAATCTAGAGGGGAAAAAAACATACAATATATACGATGTTATAAAAAAAGAAAAGAAAAGAGTGGTACAATAATTGATGGAAAAAAAGTAAAAGTAATAAAAGTACAGACTTAAAATCAACATATTAGGGCCAGCCAGGTAGCTCAGAGGATTAAAGAGCCTGCTTAAGCAGGCACAGTGACTAGGGTTTAAGCCCTGGATCTGCCGAGCCGGCCCCTTTCCTGGGGTGCATTGAGATGGCAGTTGAGACTGGGTGTGGTGGCATGTACCTGGAATCCCAATACTTGGGAAGCTACAAACAGAAGGATCACTATGAGTCTGATCTATGTAGTGAGCCCTCTAGGCCTTGTACTAATTACATTACAAAAAAAAAAAAAAAGCACAGATGGGCAAAATGACTGACTCCTCCTGGTTTGAACCTACATAGAGGATATTCAGCAGAGCTCAGAATTCAAACTTTTGTGGAAATGTGCTTGCATTGCAATTTTTTTCCTGTCTACCTTCTATAGGAGATAAAGGTTTCTATACATGTCACCAAATAAACTCTTAACTTTTGCACTTAGCATTCAGTTGACAGCTAATCATCCTCAGTCATTTGCCAATGTTTATGAAACAACTGTGGCTACAAAATGCCTACTAAATTCACCCATCATAAGATGTTGTGGAAGTCTTTGAATGTTGATAGTGCAAGATCACCTACGTAGGCCATGACTCCATGAGAGAGCTTCTTTTTAGCAGCATTGTGTATTCTGACTGTGCGGGTTTGTTTGAGGTGATACAGATGCAGTGAGGCCTTGAATGTGTTGCTCAGTAGGACCGTGGCTTACTAATTCTCACTGAATCTAGTAGGATAAGCAGTAAGCTGTGCCTGCTGTTTTATAACTGAAAACTATGTCCTCCTAAAATAGTAAAACAATCTCAATTGATTCTTTTCTTTACAAAAACTAGAGAATCCAAGAAAAAAGGAAATTCTTTGAATACATCCACTCTTGAAATGTATTGCAGCATATCAAGAAAAAGATTCAAGCCAGGCGTGGTGGTGCACGCCTGTAATCCCAGCACTCAGGAGGCTGAGGCAGGAGGATTGGTGCGAGTTCGAGACCAGCCTGGGCTACAAAAGTGAGCTCAAGGCCAGCCTGAACTGCATAGCGAGACCCTGTCTCAAAAAGACAAAAAGAAAGAAAGAAAGAAAGAAAGAAAGAAAGAAAGAAAGAAAGAAAGAAAGAAAGAAAGAAAGAAAAGAAAAAGATTCATCTGAGGCTATGTGAGGTCTTCAAAATTAGCATTAAATTATTTCTTTCTAATATGATCCATACAAACAATTTTATCGAGCTTATAACTTCATATGTTCTGTTCAAATATTATATAAAATAGAATATACCTATTTCAAGTGCACATCCGAGATGAAGATATATATTTTATTATTCATTATCAATAACCTATAATTTAATTAAAGAGTTAAAATGATATCTTTTTTCTATGTGATTATTCTTTATTCACTCATGTTTATCAGAAAAGGATAAAAAAGTATTGCCTATATACTGTTCTATTGAAAAGAAAAAATATATCATAAAATTAGAAAAATTATTCATAGCATTTTATTTTGTGCTCATAGTTTTATTACTCTACTAGCATCTGACAGCAATAGTACGTTAAAAACTTTTATTGGGAAAAGGAAGCAAGACTTCTATCACGTGTACTAAAATATGACAGTTACCATTTACATTAGATTCTTTTTAAAAATGAGTTGAAATGAAGATACATTTCAAACTAGACATTTACTGCTTCTCCTACTAGATTCAATGGGAATTAGCAAGCCACGGTCCTACTGAGCAACACATTCAAGGCCTCACTGCATCTGTATCACCTCAAACAAACCCGCACATCAATGCTACTGAACAGGTATAGTGACAATTAGAATTCTTGGTCTAAAATGTGATAATCACTCATGTTTTCACAGTTTATAAGGAGAAGCCTAAATGAAAGAACAATGATTAAGTGAAAGATTAAAAGAAGAGGTGAAAGTATTGTACGTATATATAATTTTACCTTAATTTCTGATAAAGGATCTTAAATTTCATATAGTTTGATTGAATATAAATTATCTAAGCTTCAAAAATCTAAGCCATTGTCTTCCATGAAGCTTAATAATGCTGTTACAGTTTTGCTTGGAGAGAGTAAACCGTAGAATTAGCTTTGGGAAATAGGAGCTATGCTATTATTTTTTACTATGATAGGCTAAGGCTACTGGGTTACACTAATTTCTTATCTGAGGAGGCCATGTCATAATATAAAGTTCTCCTAAGTGGATGCAGGAGATATACATAAAATAGACACAGTTAAAATTAGTTGAAACCAACTATGGCCCTTGATTTTCTACTACAAAGCTCCTTAAGCAACTTTTACTACTTGTCTGACTTAGAGATCAGAAATAAACACATTGACACTTAAGTATGATTTACTCTGTCACCATGCATTGTGATTGAAAATTATAGCTGAGCTACTTAAATAAACAGATCATGTGATAGGTATCAGACATCAAGTATTAATTTACGGTAAACAAAATCAAGCAATGGCTGTGACTCGTCCAGATGGCTGACATTGACATGAGTTCTACAAAGCACTGTACATGATTTCAAGGTAAATTCTGAAGGAATGTGATTGACTTTGAGAGGTACAAAAATCACGTGTTTTGCTATACAGGTCTTGCTTTAACTTGCTCTTAACAACCCAGTAGAAAAGTTTAACCACGAGACATAAAAAGTAAAGCTAGATTAGTATGCTGAGCTGTAAAAGGCTTAATTCAACAGCTTCTGACATTGCCAGTTCTGCCAGTAACCCACAATGATTATGGAATAGTGGATTATGTATTCAGCTACTTTCTCTTAGTTCACTGAGAAAAAAAATTTTTGTACCAATAATGATTAGAAAATTTATCATGTCTGTATCCTCTACTCTGAATAACTACCACAAGGATGACAATAGGCATTATATTAATTATTGGGGATGTACTACTAATGTGTTTTAAAACGGCCTTTTGTTATTTCTTATTGACAGTAATAAAAGTTATGTAAAAAACAAAATCAAAATATGCATCTTATTTTAGCAACTCATCAACTTATCTATAAACTATCATTTTTCACAATATTTCACAAGGACTTGAAACAGTTAAATGGAAAAGAATAACATCTCTGTGTTAAAATAGAAAGCGCTCAGCAAATTTCAATAATCGAATTATCAGTGAAGGTTTAAGTATCCTAATCACTTCAAATATTTAAGCCTAAGTTAGAGCTATATGTAAAGGACATGAGATTAAGATTCTGTGGAACAAATGACTTAAAAGAATGTATACCAGTTATCAAAATATTAACTTTTTATAGGATGACAGTAACTTATTAATCAGAATAGATTTACAGTAAGACAGAAATACAGCAAGTCTATTATATGTCTTATTGACATCAAGTATACAATTAAATTACAATATCAAATCTATCAATTAATTTGCATAGTATAACTTCTTGACTTTTATTTAGTTTTATATGTTGATCTGGTTGTTACTAGTATTTTTCTTTATTACAGAGGGTTTAATTGAAATATTTAAGGAAAACTTAAATTGTTTTCTAAGTCTATTAACATTTTCAATTACATGCCCTATGCAGCTGTCTGAGCGACCTTTATCAAACACAAAACTAATCACATCACACCCCAGCTAAAACTTCTCCAACAGCTCCCCACAGTATTTCAGATAAAGTTCAAACTCCACAGCTTATCCACGAGATAGTTTGTGATCTAGCTCTTAATGCCTGCCCTTTACTGACTTTGCAACCAAGAGGGTATGAAATCTGCTGCACTGTTTACAACATCTGTGGTGAGCTTCTTCAAGTTTCGCTGGCCCATCCTCCTGAAATTTTGTCCTGACTCTCTACTTTCTTTGGCTTGGGCCTGCTAATTTGAGGAATGGTTAGCAGATTCCAAGCCATGTACAAAATTTTATATTTTGGCTGATATTTTACCCTGAGTTTTTCTAGTGCAGACTACACTAAAAGGGTTTTTCTTCAGAACCTATTCAACATTGACTAAAAATGGGGAATGAGCTGTTCAGATTGAAAAGGGAACTAGGATGGGGAAGAACAGAAGAGAAATAAGGGAAAAAGGAAAAGAAAGCTAGTTAGTTACACTATTAGTGTATCCTACTCCACTGAGAGTGAAAGTCTATGTAAATTTCACTTGAAGGAAAATTTATTGCCCACATCTTGTACTTGAATAAGTACTTTAAAAATAACAATAGGCAGTGCATGATCTATTTTTGTTCTCCTATCACTTTGTTATGAAATTTTGTTTCAATTTTCTTCCATAAAAACATGGAACGAGGGATTTTTAGATTAGATGGTCCTTCTTCTACTGTATCTTTCTGCCCCTTCCTGAAATTCAAGCTGCACAACAGAACATCTTACTTCTTAAATTTTAAATTCATCTTCTAAATTTTATTTTAAAATTTTTGTTTATTCTTTAATCCATCCTTATACAAGGCAGTTGCTTTTGCTATACAAAATAATAATGTACGTAAGTAGATAACCACACTATCATCTACCCTTTTCAAACATACTGCCAACTATGAACTGATTAAATTTTACTTCAGAGGAGTTCATAACCCAAACTTTCTCAAATTTAACACACCTCTAACTCAAATATATTGTTGTGTGAACTTTAAGAACATTATCCAGCAGAAGACCACAGGGTCCTATTGCCTTTGTCTGTCTCCTATCACAGCAGGGATAAGCAAATTTCAATTTTAATGTTAATGCATGATTGATGCTGCATTTCTCTGCATCACGGTACATTTTACAGTTGCATTTGAGATAAAGAATGACATTAGATACGATCAGACTTCACATAAACCCTTATTAACGATTTAAATCTGGGTACTATAAAAACTACAATTATAAGAATTTTTAAGTCTCACTGACAATTTCATATGAATTTTCCCATATAAACCAATAAACCATTATAAAAGAAAAGCTCAGTGACAGCAGTGAAAAACAAGAAGTTCTACATAAACATCTGAGATAGCTTGAGTTAAATCCTTTAGATTGTATTATTACTGATATTAGAAATGACAATGGGAATGTAATTAAAATCAAAGCATATTTAGCATATCAGTTGCATCATCAACCTATTCATTCTTGTAGCAAAAAGTAATTGACAACTAGGAATTTCCAGGAACTGTTCATTGGAGGTTTACAATATAATAAAAAATGAACAATATGTGAATGGATTGATATGGCTGTGATTAATATTGCAGCACGATAATCAACTCTTCTGATTGAAGGCAAGAGCAAATTAAGTCACTGATGTATCTGTATGATAAGGTAATTGATGAAGTAGCCTTACATTATAGGCTTTTTATGAGAATTAAAGGACCATAGGTTTGCAGAATATTTCAACACTTGGTCCTACTCAATCATCTGTAAATATAAAAAAGACAACTTACGGACTAAAAATTGTCAGAGCTAGGTAATAAAACTGAAACAATGAATGACTATTCGACTTTGGGATAAGAAATTACTCAGTAAGTATTTTTCCTCGTCTATGGGGGCATATGACACCATCAGCAGTGTCAGAGCTCCTTCAGCCTCAACAACGCTAATTTCCTGTTCTGGTCTGTAAAACAAAGCGAGCTCCAGAGTTAATGATGATGGATATATCACTTAAGTAAAATATATAAGAACGTTAATTCATGAGGGAAAACTGAGAGAACCTGATATATAAATATTACTATAATGCTGAGCAATCAAAGTTTTGCTTCAATTAAATACAACCTCAAAATATTTGTGATTTAACTTTTTGAGAGGAAAACTGTCTCTGAGGTGTCATGATGAAGTCGGGGCCCTCTGCCGGAGACACTGTGGCAGAATGGCAGAAAAGGCTACAGGAATACCTAGCAGCCAAGGGAAAAGCTGGAAAACCAAAACAGCACGCTTTACCTTAAAGCCAAGAATAACTGCCCAAGTACGCTACCTTCTCAATCTACCATTAAACCCAAAAATGATGTCACCAACTATGCTTGCTTTGCTCATCAAAGCTGCAAGGCCTATCAGCATCAAACTCCGTTCCAGACCACCTAATATTCAGGGTCCCAGAGGCCAAGTTAGAGGCACCAAAACTTGTGGGAAGAAACCTGACTGAAACACGTATTCCTTCTAACCAAAATGGTAAACCTTCCAGCAAGAATCACCAGCAACATGAAGCTAGATCATCTGCTGAAGGAAAACTGTTGAGAAAGTCCAATAGATCACCTAATTCACAAGGATTTGAAAACTACAAAAAAACAGATAACAAGTCCAGCAAACGTAAAACATATGGATTCTGTGGGTAACACCCATGTTTTAAGCAAATCTTTAGATGGCTTGCTCATACAGTAGAACAAATAGAACATGCCTCAAACCTTATCAGAATTCAAGAAGCCCGACCCTGCATTATATAGCACAAGAAGGAAAAAGGTTAACTCCTATAGTGAAACCAAGAGTAGTCCAAATGCTAAACAAGTTTGGACAAATATTTGGAGAATAGTGCTATTCTGAAAGACAAGCTTAATAAACAATTTGTTAGAAAAACACCAATAAGGACTCTCCCATTAAAGTTCCAGCAACTCTCTAAAGGAGCAAAGCTTGCAAGACCAGAAAAGCCCTACAGAACAGTTCCGTC
Organism: Myocastor coypus; assembly: GCA_004027025.1. NCBI lineage: Eukaryota > Metazoa > Chordata > Mammalia > Rodentia > Myocastoridae > Myocastor > Myocastor coypus. The sequence goes on along the minus strand of PVJA010020969.1, from coordinate 14,843 downwards.
TCACTTAGGAACAGTTCCTAAGGGTATTAATACCCTTAGGAAAACTCAAGCATCAAAGTAATAAGAGGCCAAGAACATAAAGGATGTAAAGTAACTAAAGTGCAATCATACACTAATACTGAAGAGAAAGTAAAGCATGCCAAATCCACGGCATACCCCAGTTCACTGCGGAGAGAACCTACCAACCTACATCCAAATATCGAGCAAGATTAGAAGACTATACAACTAGCTGGGCATGATGGCACATGCCTATAATCCCAGCACTTAGGAGGCTGAGGCAAGAGGATGAGTGTGAGTTCAAGACCAGCCAGGGCTACATAAGTGAGCTTAAGGCCAGTCTGAACTTCATAGCGAGATGCTGTCTCAAACAGAAAAAAGAAAGAAAGAAAAAAAAAAGACCACACAACCTTGGTTTAGATCCCAGACAAATGTACTAAAAAAATCAAAATCCATAAGCCAGAGGCCTAATTTGACTACTGGAAACATTAACTTAGTTACTCAAACCACTCCTGGCATAAGGGCCAATAGAATCCACAGCTTTATACAAAGAGCACAGACTGTGGACCCCAAGTTGAAAAAGATTTTTCCCCAAAGCATTTCCTGAGTGAGACACTCCCAAAACTCAAGCTAGTATCACAACCAGAAATGGGAGAGAAGTCCCAAATGGTACCCAAACTAATCCTGATATTAAAAAGACAACAGCAGAGGATAGAAGAAAACAGCTAGAAGAACGGCAGAAATCTACGGGAGAAATTTATAAACAGCCACCTATGGAGATTGAAACAAAAAGAAAAGTCATAGAACAAGTGAGTATTTCATTCTGGAAGAGCATGGAAGAAGAGGGGGAAAGGAAGTGTAGTCGAACCTGTGCAGTGAGAGTCACAGCACTCTGGCAGAGTGTCTGAGGCTCATTGAAGAGGGTATACTTTCCAACGAAATATTTTCCATTTTGTCCAACATTCCCGAGATTGAAAAACTTACTAAATTTTGGATTTGCAAAGCAAAGCAAAGCTATTAGCCAATGGGCTGTATGAAGAGCCCACCAAAAATGGAGCAAAACCAGTACAAGAGTTGAGGGAAGTTGTTCTGAATATTTTGCAAGAGCAAAGCAGAGCTACACGAGGAGCTGCCTCTAGAGCTACACGAGGAACTGTCTCTGACTCTAGCTGTTGCAACTAATATCAAGTCAATGGAAGAGCTGGCCAGGAAGATGGAACCTGCAGAGTCATGTCTCCCTTCAGAGGACAAGGACAAACTTCCAGCAATGCCCCAACTACCACAGGCAGGGCAGAGTAATCATCCTGGTATCAAGTTATAGATCTCTTCCATCGCTAGAGTAAGTGGAAGTCATGAAGCTTATCTCTCCTGTATGGTGTTCAGCAAGGGTCCAGTGAGCCATACCCTGCTACCTGGAAATGCTGCAGGAGCATGATTTGATGGTGGCTTCTCTTGCTGAGCTATTAGAAATGGAAGAAACAGAGTGCTTATTCCATAAAAGAGAATCTTGTCTGTAACATTAGGGTTTTAACTCCCTGAATCATAAAATTTCTTGATGCTGTTTAAACAAAGACAAAGCAAAATTCCCTCAGAGTCTCTATAAGACTCCTAGTCCCAATGACCTGAAAAGGCTCATGTAGCATCAAGACATGGCGGATGTAGAGTGCGAATTCTTGGAATATAGGAAGTCATTCACTCTTAAATTTTATATTCTTGTAGGAAAGTCCTTCGTTTATGAGTTTAAGATGATAGTTTGTGACTAGCCAAATGAACAAAGCCATCTTTGTATAATGAACCTGAATCTTGAGCACCTTAACCGCCTGGGCTGTAGGTGGTTCGATGGTGAACTTCCACTCTGATCTCCAGTGACCATTACAAAAGTTTTTATGCTGGAACTGGTGGCTTTTGGTACATACAATAATAGCCTGGTGCCCATATATAATTTTAGCACGGATGGTACAAAAACCATTGCAGATCTTTCATATAGGCCCTTAAAGCACTGTCACGGGATTCTCTCCAAGGCTTCAAACTTCCATCTACTTCTTCTGGATGGGGGTCGCTTGCTTCTTTCCATAAGTGATTCAACTTAAAGGAAAGCTTGTTTCTTGGATCCAAAAATCTGCCATTAACCAGATCACTAGGCACTGAATTAAAACCCGATCTTCATATACTTCCTTCTCCACAGTTGTGAACTGATCCCTGTTACTCTGGGCAAATACATGAGCTACCCCTTCCCTGAGAAGATTGTCATTGTTAAGCTTTTTGCTCAGTGATGCAGTCATACAAGTGTTTGTTTCTAAGTGAAAGCTGTGTTAGCCATTTTTGGTTTTTCCAAATAAATTATATTTGTATTATTTGTCATTCATACAATCCATACATCAAACCAGCGATCATCTGTATCAGGTAGTCCAATAGAAATATATCTGTTTTGTTCTAAACAAACAAACAAAAAACATAGTTTCCTACAGTTTTATAACATACATAAATTTGATGGCATTGAATAGAATTTCCCCCACCACTGTGGGACCAATTTTCACTGTAATGAAATACTTTAATTTTATTGTAGTTATTTTTCATATCTGAATGTTGACGCTGCAGCAGAATGGACTTCCTTGCAGCATTCATTTCAGCGGGGGGCGTGGGGAATTAACAGGTGGAGGAGCGGAGGTTTGAAACTAGAAACTATCATGCTGGGCTGGAAGGTTAAACACCTTTCATGTTACAGAGGAGCTTGACCTGGCTAAGCCTCCCTCACTCAGCAATCACAATGTAAGTGTATGGGGGTGGGGACCCCTGCCTTCTGTCACAGTGTACCTATAGAAAAAGGATAATTGTTTTTCTTTTTTTCTTTCATCTTTTCATGGATTTTATTGAAGCTGTGTGGGACACTATTATCTCAGAAATTTCCCTTCTCTTTCTCCCTCTCCCCTCCCCCAATCCTTCCAAGTTAAAAAATTAAACTAAACTTAACAAAACATGAAAACAAAAGGACTCACATGCACACATACACATATACATACTCACATATCCAAACTTGCATGCCGTTAGGCTTCTAAAACCTTTTTGGAATGAAACTTGGTTCGCAATCAGAACATATTATAAATATAGACGTAACTAACTGCAGCCACTTTGGGAAATAAATAAAACAGAAAACAACACGGAAAAAAAAAACTGCTTTGCATAATACAGTCGCCTCTTTCCTAGTACCTCAAACTTAACCAAAGAAATTCTGTACACTTGTCAATGCTACCTGTCGTCCTTGTGGTTAAATGTAGAGAGGATTGCTGGGCAAGATGGTGAATGGAGAAAAAGGAAGAGTTTTAGAGAAAGGAACACAAATTGTGCTTAAAATCTTCATGTAGGTTTTATTTCTTAAAATACTATGATTTTTCCAAATTATTTTGGTAAAATACAAAGCAAAAAAAAAAAAAAAAAGAATAAAAGAAACAGACTTCACTTATTAGATGACTGTTTGTGAACTTTCATTCTTTATTCCAGATAAGCTGTTTATTAGTGTTCAACTATAATTTAAAATTTGGTAGATTCATGTGAGTTAATTTGAAGATGATTGTGGAGTTTTGTTTACCACAAGTTTATTTTCAATCAAATTGACAAGGGGTAATTCTTGTCCTTTCTGACCCAGACCTCCTGGAACAAAACACAGCCCTACATCCAGGTGGTCATCTAGCCTTTTATACGCAGACCTGATTTTGCATTATTATTCAGAAACTCAAATTAAAACAAAGAGAGCAAACAAGCACAGTGGGAGGGGGCAGTTAATTCTTCACTTCCGTCCTTTGCTCTGCCAGAGGCAGCTGGCCTTAGAAGGCAATGTGGGTCCCAGAGATGATGACATGTTTTGTTTCTTATAACTGTTGAGAAACTGTACTTGGAAAAGGAAAATCAAAGTCATTATATAAATGTAATTAATAGAAAAATGAAGTCAACACATTTCAAATTTCAGCTTAAAATTTAAGTATTGTCTTTTTAAAAATAAATTGTTCATCCCAGAGATTTAAAACAATAAAAATGTAATTAATTGCCTATTTATTAAGAATTGGGTATTGATCTACTTAGATATTCCTTATGTTGAGACACAACCTTAAGGAAGAAAATATCAACTCTAAAAGTTTATGCCTAGTAGTGTATGGCTTATTTTCTATTTTCCTATTCCATTAGCTCAAGCAGTCTGTCAGTCAATATATCTCCTTCCACATAGAATTAAATAAAAAATTATCTCCAAAGGAGGGGAAACAAGAAGCATAAAAAAGTACTGTGCACCATAAAAGTATAACAGAAAAATTTCAGAACGCAACAAAATCTGCTATCTAAAGGTATAAAAAAATGTGCCTTAAACTATTTTTCCTTGTATTTGTTTGTTAAATATTTCCCCATTATTTAAAAAACATGATAAAATAGAATAGAATGTTTTAAAATTTGTTTTGGAACTACAGAGTGCAAATGTCCCATATGGCACCGGGTTGTTGTTTATAGTTCAGTAAATTTGAGACATTAGTGATTGACATTATACAAGTATATGTACATGAAGATTGAAAATTGTGAATATATTTGGAAAATTTACAAAATCTTTACTTATTCTTTTTATTCTTAACTCTTAAAGCTACTAAGTGTGAATTATGTTCATATTTAATAAGCAAGCACAGGCTTAAGCCTAGTTCATACAATGAATTATGAATTTTCCATTATGTCAGTATGGGCCTAATGTAGTTAGACAAAGTTATAATTATTTGGGAAAAAATAACTGAAAGAAATATAATGCAAATGAAATACTCATTATCTAATAAATATGTGTTTTAAGATTTGGGTGTGCATATTATTCTATGTTATAATAAAAATATATCATTGAAACATTCTGCCACTCAGATAAATGAAGTGTATAGAACTCCAAGTAAGATCAACACAATGAATACCATACCCAGACATGTAGTAGTCAAGATCCCAGAAAATCAGCACAAGAATATTATACTAAAAACTGCAAGAGAAAAGAAACAGATCACATTTAAAGGAAAATCCATCAGAATAATGGCAGGTTTCTCTTCACAATCAATGAAGTCAAGAAGAGCATGGAGCAGAGTACTTCAAGTCCTCTATGAAAACAAATTCCAGCCCAGACTGCTATAGGCTACAAAACTCTCTTTCAAGTTTGATGGAGAAGTGAAATACTTTCATGACAAAGAACAACTAAAGAATTTCATGATGACAAAGCCAACACTACATAGACTACTAAAAGATATTCTACAGAAGGATCAAAACGGCCAGAACTCCATGCATGAGAACAGAAAGAACCCATTAAATAGAGCAAACAAGCACAGGAGAAAAAGGAGCAAACAATAGCAGATAAATAACGTATCAATCATAAGTCAATACATCTCAGATATAACCATCATTGAAAATGGACTCAGTTCATCAATTAAAAGAAACAGACCGGCACAGTGGATTAAGAAGCAAAATCCAAGCATATGCTATATACAAGAAACACCTTTAACTCAAAGAAATTCATAGGTTGAAAGTCAAATGATGGAAAAGAAGACTACATGCCCCAGCACCTCAGAAAAAAGCAGGGGTAGCAATCCTGTTTGTGGAGAGTTAACTTCAAAGTAAAAATGGTCAAACAAAATAAAGAATTGAATCTCATTTAAAATGTAGGTTGCACTGGCTAGTGATGCCCAAGGTTACACAGTACTTAAGTTTATGTATATACAGTGACATCAGAGCAGTGACAAGCACTGACACATCACTGTAGTGAAAAGCATGAGCCATCTGGCCTTGCTCTTATTTATTTATTCCATGTGCAATGCTCAAGGTCACTTTTACAATTACAGGAACACAAGGTCACTTTACTGTCTCAAAAATTCCATTAAATGCTCATTTCTCTTTGGGCCATGCCAAATATCAAGAAAAGTAGTTGTATGTGCACATATTAACGTGATAGTTAATGCGATATTTGAAATTTCCACTCTTTTATAGCAATTAAGCAATGATCTTAAATATATTTTCTACTTAATGAAAAGAGCTATGTAGTATTTTGTGGTGTACTGCAGAGTGATCTCTTCTGCTGTCATAGTTCTTGTGTGAGACATATTTATAAATTTTACTGCAGGTGGGTGATGATAGTTTGTATGGCTTGGAAATTTCATATTTTATTTGTTCCTGAGCACATTCTACTGCATAAGGAAGGATGTGAGAGGGAGGTTAGTAGATGATCCTAGGTAACTTCCATAGTTTATGTGACTTTAAAATATTTAAGCCCTAATATTTATAAATTAAGGAGAAATGATGATAGCCCTAAGTTTGTTCTTAATTTTTTTACTCATATCTCATGTTTTATATATAGAGGGAGCAACACATGTTTCTGCTCTTCCTTTTCATTAGTAGACAGAAAATAAAGTATGTCATTTAAATCAGGTCTATCAGTGAACCTTATAGATTTAAAATCTGCTTACTTAGTAGATTTTGAAACATCAGAAAAGAAAACTTGATATACAAATGCAACAAAACTAAATAGACAGACAGATGGATAGACAGACAGGCAGGCAGGCAGGAAGACACAGACAGACAGACAGACAGACAGACAGACAGACAGACAGACAGACAGAGATATGTAGAAATATATATATATATATATATATATATATATATATATATATATATATTTGTTTGTTAAAGAACCAGTTAGTGCTTATATATACATACATATATATATTGGTTTGTTAAAGAACCAGCTAGTGCTTATGTTGTTTGATAATTTCCACTGCCTAGATCTGCTAATCTCCACTACTTTGAAAATAACCCTCTATGCAGTATATGACCATTGTTAATTTCCTATCAAGTTGTTTTGAAATTCTGTATCATTTTTATTGTTTTTGTAATTTTCTTTACAGTAAAAGAGAAACATATTTTTCTTTTTACTTTATTGATTGAATTTAGTATATACAACAGCATTGTTTACCTCTCGGAATATACTTAACAAACATAGAGATAATTTAACATTTTCACAATTCACATCTAGTGCAATATTTAGGAAGATTTCATCTAATTGAACACATGTTGGAACAAATTTCATAAAAGTGTTCTTGTGAATGCTTCAGTAGCTAGATGGAAGCCAAGCTAGGCAGGCAGTGAAGTGAACATCATTCTGGGAGGACTCTCCAGGCTAAGAAGTCATTTGCAAGATGGTTTGACTGCTGAGAATGCCAACCATAATCAATCTCTGAAGACAAAAGGAGGCTGCAAATGGAAGATGTTTAGATTCATCAGAAAATGTCATAATAAATTATAATGGGCATGGCATACTTCTGCAAACAGAGCGAGTGAACACTTTGGTTCAGAAATATATTTCTACCTGATTTGAGAAATGTTGTCGGTTGAATTATATAATGAACACCTCCCAGGCCTTTGGTTCTCTATCACTCTTTTCTTAGCTTCAGAGAATTACACATAATCTAGAGAAGCATCTTCAATACAATTATTAGATGATTTTTAATAGACATACAAAACTGAGAAGCAGGCAAATCATATGTAAAGAGAGAGTTTAATTGAAATACTTTGCTTTTTGTTTTTTGTTGTTTTTGTTTTTTCTTCAGAACTGGGGACTGAACTCAGGCCCTTGAGCTTCTCAGAGAAGCATTTATTCTACTGAGCCCCTTGGGTTTTTTGTTTTATTTGTTTGTTTTTATGCATTTAGCACAGGGTCTACAGAGTCTCACTATACATATGAGACTCATAGGGATCCCCCTGCTTTAAGTATCCCAAGCACTGGGACTATAGGTGCAGCACCACCATGCCCAGTCTCAGTCACTGTCTCAGGGTACCTCAGGGGTGGGGCTAGCATGGCACACAAGAATTGTGCCTGGCCCCAGTGTGTGCCTAAGCAGTCACTTTATGCCTCCGAGTTATATGGCCAGCTCTCAAGGTTGAAATGTTTCAGTGAAATTTCTTATTTCATCACATCAGTCCCTGGAAGTGAAATAATTAATATGCTTACTATTTGATAATATATCAGGGAAAAAGCCAGTATGACAATAATAACATGGCAAAGGCCATTCATAATTTAAATTTCAAATAAGCATGTGAACTTATTTCTATTAAGTTTTAGAATTTTAAACTCATAAATTTTGGTTTTAATAAAGATATTTCACAGAAAAGACTACAATTATTATTAGAAAACTGTTTAAATTATTCATTTTTAATTTTTAAAATCTGTTTGCAATTGATATTTTTGTTTTTATTAAGCAATATAGTTTCTCAATTATTTGTTTCTTCTTGCTCTGGAAACTTCTCTTTCTAATTTATAGAGAATGATTTTACGTAATATTTACATTCATGTAATCCCCACACATCACATAAGAACTTGGATTAAGGAACTAATTGGGTGTAGAAGTAAAACTGAAGAAACTGCGGGTAATAAGCATGCAAAATAGCCTACACTCCTGGCCAGAGAAGATCAGCTGAGCAGCAACATTTCAGGTCCAGATGTAGTGTCATTGATGGATCACCTATCAGTCACTGTGGCTGACTACAGAACAATGTGACTGGTCAATCACTGGAATCCTTGAAGTAGTTTCCATTTTGCTTCCCATGAGAGAAAATAAGTAATGCAGTAATTTTCTAATACTTTTCACTTCAATATGCCTTGATAATCTAAGTTTTAACTACTCTGTCTATAGCTCCTTTTGTCTATAATTAGAGAATTATGTCAGGAAATTGTAACACTTAAATACAAAGCAATAAAGGATAGTCTGTGGGGTGACAGATATCTATATTCCATCTTGTCCTAAGATACAGTACTCTATAAGATAATTGGTGAACATGTAAGCTTGAAGAGTTCAGTATTAATGTTCTCATTTTATAATAGCAAAGTCAACTCAATAACTGACCTTGAGGGCCAGTAAGATAGCTTAGAGGACTAAGCGCTTGCTTACGTAAGTACAGAAGCCATGGTCTGATCCCTGGCATCACATGCCCCGCAGGCGCTGCCCCAGGTGCACTGAGCCTGCAATGGAGTCCAGGCATGGTGGTGCACACCTGTAAGCCCAGGACTAGAGAGGCAGAGAACAGGAGGATCACTATAAGCTTGAGCTGTTGGGAGACCAAGGACCAAAAAACCCATATCATCATCATCATCATCATCATCATCATCATCATCATCATCATCATCATCATCATCATCATAATTGACTTTATATGTGTTGCATGTAGAATTTAAATAAGTCCTTCTTATCTCCAAGTTGCAAGGTAATTAGAATTATCTCTGCTGCAGAACAATGTTGGAAAATCACTATATTTCTTTAGTACTGCTGAATATAAATATTTCTCATATGTGTAACATTCTTAGCTTCTAAAATTAATGAAGTTTTAGGGCTGGAGAGACAGCTTCGTGCTACAAGTGCTGCCTGGCAAGTGCAAAGTCGTGAGTTTGAACCCTGGTCCCACAATAAACAAATAAGTAAATAAATAAATAAAAATTAATGAAATTTTTATCTGTATGTATTTATAATTTTTATTAATTATAGATTTATATTGAGAAGGGTGGCAGAAGTTGACTAAAGAGCTTTTCTGTTTTTTTTTTTTTGCTTTGATTTGTGATGAGAAACTAAGTGTGCAATTCTATATTGTATAGGCAATATTACTAAATTGTTGCTTGTTTCCAAGTCCAAATATTTTATCTGTGATAGACTTAATAGCTCAAGGTTAGTTATTAAGAGTATTTGTCAATTTTTCAAAGTAAACGATGTCTCTAAAATGTGACATCTATCATCTTGCTTACTGAGTTCATTGGTTATAAAGGATAAATCGCAACAGTTAAGGACCTTGTGCTTGATATCTAATCAAGTTCATGTAGTTATAAAGATAGATACATAAAATTTCAGGTTATGGCAAGATTTCCAAGAAAGAAACACAATTTCACATCACATGACAAGTTTTCAGATTCTGTCTTAATTATATGTTAATTATGTGTTTTTTTTACAATTAACACACTTTACCCTCTGAATGATTTATTTGTAAAACTAGAGTAATTAAGTTCAGATTCCTTTAAATAATGTGTAAAATATCCCTAACATAGTAGATTTTAGTTTTATTCAAAGAACTAAGTTATTGGGATTATTAATGTGAAAATTAAATTCTAAATAATGACTACAAGAACATTAGTATGGTTACTCACAAATTTTAGATCCAGGTTCTTGTACCAGGGAGACAATCTGATGTTTATACATGAGGGTCTTTGCTCTTGGTATTTGTTTCGTTTTTGTTTTTATTCGTCCTTAAAATAATAATAATGATGATAATAATGATAATAATATATAATAAAATTATAATAAAATTTTATTATCATTATCCATAATAATGATAATAAAATACAATGGCTATCCCTCAAAGGAATTTTATCTAGAACATAAAAAAATTAAAAGGCCAGACCCTCAAAATTCAAAGACCCATCTTAAAGTGGGCATCTGCAATAAACATATACTTACCAGATGAAGAACTACAGATTACAAATAAATATGTGAAAAAATGTTTATCATCATCATTTATTTGAGAAATGCCATTTCAGACAACATTGAGGTCCCATTTCACCCAAGAAAGAATGACTGTCATCCAGAAGCCAGCCAATAACAAGTGCTCCTCCAACTGTGGGGAAAAGGAACCTTTCTCTTCTGTTGGTGGGAGTGTAGACTTATGCAACCACTATGGAAATCAATGTGGATATTCCTCAAAAAGCTAGGATTAGAGGCCCCATTTACTCACCTATTCCCCTTCTAGTATTTTTCCTGAACTGAAAACATCAGACTATAGCAATTTATGTGCATTCATGTTTATAGTAGCACAATTTGTTATAGTTAAATCTTGGAAACAACCCAAATGCATTCCTCAACTGAGGAATTGATAAAAAAAAAAAAAGAAAGATGTCATAGTTTTACACAGTGGAGTATTACGCAGCCATAAAAATGTTAAACTCAAGGCTTTTATAAGTCATGGATGAAATGGATGAAACTAGGGGCCATACTCTTAAGTGAAATAAATCAGACCTGCTTGTGCAAATATCATATCGTGTAAGAACCTGAAGGAGTAAATAAAATCTGAAAGGCACAATAGATAGAGGTAAAGGGAAAGAATTTGTTCAAAAGGAAGAAATAATGGGGTGAGAAAGGGATGAAAGAAAGAAATGGAAAAAATATATATGTATATATACATATTCAAACATACATACAGGATAGCTTGGATAATTGTACTGCTGATTTCTGCTGATGTATTGAAAGGAGCAGTTCATTCTTAATGTTTTTCTTCTCCTTTTTAATTTTGTATAATTTTACCAATTTTTGTGCTCATAGCTGGTAATTTAAAAAAACTAGTTTGAAGATTATTATTTTTTTTTGTCTTTTTGAGACAGGGTCTCGCTATGCAGTTGAAGCTAGCCTTGAGCTCACTTTTGTAGTCCAGTCTGGTCTCGAACTCCCACCAATCCTCCTGCCTCAGCCTCCCGAGTGCTGGGATTACAGGCATGAGCCACCATGCCCGGCCAATTTGAAGATATTAAGTAATAAAATAATAATGAATTATTATTTTAGTAAAATTCTGTATCATTTCTAATTTTTTACTATTTTTATTCTCTTTAAGAGATAAAAAGTAAAAAATAATTTAAGAACCAATGTTGTTTTACAATATTGTCTCAAAAATTAAAGAAAAGCACTGCAGTAAGAACAGGAATATCACAGGAAATAACTTAATTTATACTTCCTAGAAAGTCAATATGTTTTATAAGACTTTAACTCCATCTAATAAGTTAAACTTCCTCTTGTCCGTGCTACATTTTGAAGCTGAAATGAGTGTTTACAGATACATTTTTACACATAAAATATTTTTACTTAAGGCAGAAAGACCAACAAAATAGATTTAGAATGTTTTTATTGTTGTGGGACCCTATAGAAATTTATTTCTGTAGTTAAGGGATTTCATGATGACTTATTTATTTGTTTATTTACATTTATTTATTTATTTACTTACTTACTTATTTACTTATTTATTTTTGTGCCCAGTTCAGCCTGCCCTAGGGACAGGGCGGGAACAACATGTGATGCCAGGGACTGAACCAAGATCCCTGAGCACTTGCCTAAACAGGCACTTTAGACCACTGACTATCTCACTAGCCACCTTTCATGATATTTATTGCACGTACTGATTGAAAAGTCACATGTCAAGAGTCAGTACAACGAAAGATGATTTTTTAATGAAAGGAAGTATTATAATTATCACTTATTTGACAAAATCTTTCGCAGTGGTTCTCACCTATTCTAATGCTGTGACCCCGTAATACAGTTCCTCATGTAGCGGTGACCCCAACCCCCCAAAATTTTGGTGACTACTTCAAAATTGTAATTTTGCTATAGTTATGATTCAGAATGTAAATAGCTGATATGCATTATGTATTCTCATTGCTACAAATCAAACATACCTTAAACAGAATGATTAATCACAAAACAATATTTAATTATATGTTGAGAAATAGTTATTACTAATTTCAATAAATAACATTTCACCATGGCATAGCATGAGTTTAAATATGTATTTTCCAATGGCTTTAGGCGACCCCTGTGTTTTGTTCATTCGACCCCAGCCTGGGTGGCGACCCACAGGTTGAGAACCACTGTTTTATAGCTATTTTGTTTCATTTCAATAATATTAGCATGCAAATATAAGTGGATGTTTTATTGGAAAATCAAAGATATAGAGCTTATTTTTAAATTTCAAACTGTTATTTAATGTCCACTATGAAAAATTCACATTAATATAAACAATCAATTAATACATGAAACTAGTTATATTAGTTCAAACTTCCGAATATGCCAATAAAATAAAAGCTGTATTCCTTTCCTATATTACTGGGGACGATGAAATAAACATACACTTTGGGCAATGTTTGTTTATGGAAAAATGCACATGACAAGGAGAATAGGTTTTAAAAATCACTATTTCAATTAATCTTATGCGTGTTCCCTAAGAAATATTTGCTAAGTATTAAATTTTTAAAGTTTTCAGAAATTTTATACACACTTTTACCTCATTCTGTGAAATTTACCTATTTGAACTTTAAAGCAATTTTCTTAAACTTTAGTTTTCTTTCTGAAGCCCTCACCTGCCTCCACTGCATGGATGGCCATGCACTGCCTCTCTCACTTAATGATCTGACAGCAGCAGATTTACAAACCATAAAAACACCCAAGCTATGCACGAGCATTTTCCTCTCATGCATCATTTTTATAGTCTTGTTGAATTGCTCTCTGAATTGTACTCTTTTAAAATAGAGGTTTCATAAACTTCCTTGGAAAATCTCAGATTTTCTAGATTTACAATCACCAAAATTAGTCACCATTATTATAATTATTTACCAACATTATTCTGGAAGCATAATCTTTCTTGATGTAGAAATGAAACATTTTAAAGTCTAATTAAATCAAATGTTACAATATGCTACATATGCAGTCAAATATTATTCTGAAAAATTGATGCTTCCTCTTACACTAATGAAAATTAATCATTTTATATTATTTCCTGTTAACTCACTGCTTGAATGGAGAAATAAGTGTCATAAACTAGCAAAAGTATCTCATTCATTGTGCATATTTTAACTTAATTTATGATTTACACACCTTATTTAGGAATTTTGGTTTGCTATTCGCTCTGAAAGTATACAAATTATATGTTAAGTAAAACCTATTTTGTTATTTTATATTTTCCTCTTAAACATAACATCTTTTTGGAGTTATTTTATTGTCTCTCCTTTGTTTTAATTAAATTTAATTTTATTATTTCATTTTGAAAAGCAAAAGACAAAAACAAGAACAAAAATCAGAAACACTGACAGGAACAGGGTAACATGCAGCACCATACATGTTATATATGTATATGTTATAAATTTTCAGATGTTATTTTAAAGACAAATTAAAAATTTGTGAACAATTCTTCTTTCCTGATCTATGTAATGTACTATGCTCTTTTCATTCTGTTTATTCATTCTTTTATTTAAAGACATAGGGCTAGCCAAATAGCTCAGTGGATCAAAGTGCTTGCAAACGGGCGCAGGGACTGATGGTTGGATTCCAGGCGTGTTGAAACTGCGAATGAGACTGGGCATGGGGAGCACGCCTGTAATCCCGGCTCTTGGGAGGCTGTAAACAGGCAGATCACTAGGAGTCTTGAGCACCCTATAGAGCAGTGGTTCTCAACCTGTCTAATGCCGTGACCCCACAATACAGTTCCTCATGTTGCAGTGACCCCAAACCAAACAATAACTCTGGTGGCTACTCCAAAACTGTAGTTTTGCTACAGTTATGATTCGGAGTGTAAATACCTGATATATATTATGTATTCTGATCGCTACAAATCAAACATAATTTAAACATAGTGATTAATCACAAAAAACAATATTTATATGTTGAGAAATATCTATTACTAATTTCAATAAATAACATTTCACCATGGTATAGCTTGGGTTTAAATATGTATTTTCAGAAGGCTTTAGGTGACCCCTGTATTTTGGTCAATCAACCCCTGCCGGGGTCGCGACCCACAGGTTGAGAACCATTGCCCTTCCCTAAAATACAAAAAGAAAAAAAGTAAATAAATAAATAAACATTTAACTTTTCAGTACTACTATCTAGAGGTCTTCTCACGTGTTTTTCACTGATCTGTAGTATTAGACAATGTAAGTTTTCCAAAGTTATTCATCCATTTGCTTTGTGCAGATCTTAATATAAACAACATTATCTCCCAATACTCTTAAAGATTTACATGTACACAAAATAAAGTTACTGTTGCTTCTTTTTTTT
>PVJA010020968.1:21012-36390 GCA_004027025.1 Myocastor coypus | reverse complement strand
GATTACAAGCATGAGCCACCATGCCAGGCCTTGTCTTTAAATTAGTAACTCAGAGTATAAGATAGTGGCATTTAACTATCCAAACAATATGAGCACAAATCTTTTCTTTTCAATGAACTAAGAGAAATTAATAGTATAATTATCTTAACTATTTTATATATTAATATAGTGTTTATGTATTATATATATGCATAAGTATACATAGATATATGTATGCTTACATATATATGTGTGTGTGTACAATTTTTCCCTCCCTTTTCTTTTTCCCTCCCTTTTCTCCATCCCTTGATTCTCTTTCAAGTTTCTTCCCATTTAATGATATCTATTGTACAGTTTGGATGTTATTTACCTTTCAGCTTCTCATGCTAAGGAGACAAGATGATGTTTGCACAAGTGCATCTGGTTTATTTCACTTGAGGATTGTCTCAAGTTGTACCCATTTACTTAAAAAAGTCTTCAGTTTATCTTTGTTTATGGCTGAGTAGTATTCCACTATATGAAAAGACCACTTTTTTTTTTTTTTTTTTTTTTTTTTTTTTTTTTTTTTTTTTTTTTTTTTTTTTTTTTTTTTTTTTTTTGCAGTTCTTTGGTTGATGGGCACTTGGGTTGTTTCCAAGATCTAGTGATGACAAATTGTTCTGCTATAAGCCTAGGTGCTCATATTGTTGTGGTATGGTGTTTTTAGTTCTGGGAAGATAACCCAGCAGAGGTAAAGCTGGGTCAAATAGGACCTCGTATCTTAGTTTTTGAGGAATTGCCACAGTGATTTCCACAGTGGTTGCGTGAGTCTGCACTTGTACGAACAGTGGAGAAAGGTTTCTTTTTCCCCATGTCCCTGCCAGCATTTGTTGCTGGTTGGTTTCTTGATAATAGCTATTCTTTCCAGGATGAGACAGAATCTCAGTGTTGTTGTACTTTGCTTTTCTTGAATGATCCATGATGTGGAACATTTTTTCATGCGTGTATTTGCCCTTTGTACTTCCATCTGAGAATTGTGCATTCATCTCAGATGCCCAATTTTGGACTGGATCTTCAAATTTGGGAAGTCTAATACTTTTTTAAGTTCTTTCTATGTTCTTGATAGCAATCTTTTGTCTGAAGAACAGCTGAAAAACATTTTTACCACATTGTAGGTTGTCTCTTCCCTCTTTTGCTTTGCAAAAGCTTTTAAATGAGATGAGATCCCAGTGTTCATTTTTTGTGATAGTTTCTGTGCAGTCAGGGCTTTGTTCATAAAATCTTTGCCTACATCAATGCCCTAAATTAAGAGTTTTACCTATTCTGTCTTCCGTAAGGCTTACTATTTCCTTCCTTCCTTCCTTCCTTCCTTCCTTTCTTCCTTCCTTCCTTTCCATTTACTTATTTGGCACAGAGTCTCACTGTGTAGTTAGATTCATAGTGATCCTCCTTTCTCAGCCTCCCCAGTGCTTGGATTATAGGAGTGTACTATCACATCTGGTTTTGGTGGCTGGCATGGCACATCCAGGGTTCTGGGGCTGGCATAGCATGTGGTATAGGGGATTGAATACCGGTCCTTGTGCTTGCCAGGCAGGTGTTTAGACTGCTGAGCTATCTCCCCAGCTCCATCTTTGATCCATTTCAAATTTAGTTTAGTGCATGGTGAAAGTTAGGGGTCTAGTTTCAGTCTTCAGTGTGTGGAAAGTCAGTCTTTCCAGCACCATTTATTAAAGAGGCTATCTTTCTATCCAGTGATGTTTTTTGTCTGTTGTCAAAGATAAGGTGACTGATAATGTGCAGAGTTGTGTTTGCATCTTTTAATCTATTCCACTGATCCTTAGGTCTGTGGTTTGTTTTTTTTGTTTTCCACTGTAGTTTTATAGTACAGTTTCAAGTGAGGGATTGTGATCCCCCTGCCTTACCTTTGTTGCACTGAATTGTCTTTGCTACTCTAGGTTCCAGGTGAATGTTAAAATTGTTTTTTGCTAATTCTGAGAGATATACTGTTGGAATGGTGATCAGGATTGCATTAAATCTCTATAATGAGTTTGGAAGTATGCCCATTTTTCACTGTATTAGTTCATAGTACTTAAGAAAAAGAGTATCTTTCTATCTTTTGATATTCTTATTTGTGGTCTTTTTGAGACAGGATCTTTGTCTACAGTTGGGCTGTCCTTGAACTGTTTGTAGCCCAGGCTGTACTCAAACTCTCATCGATCCTCCTGCCTCAGCCTCTTGACTGGTGGGATTAGAGGCATGTGCCACCATGCCCTATTTGATCCGCTTTTTTAGTTTTCCTTTTACAGAGTACTGCAGTTTTCACTGTAGAATTCTTTTGCTTCCTTTGTTACATTGGTTCCTAGGTGCTTAATTTTGGGGGGGAGTACTTTTTCTTCTTAATGTATTTTGGACTAGGTCTACAGGGTCTCACTGTGTAAATCGGACTTGAAGTGATTCTTCTATTTTCAGCCTCCCAAAGTGCTGAGATTACAGGCAGGCGTCAGCATGCTCAGTCTCAATCACTGTCTCAGTGCACCCCCTGGGTGGGGCCGGAGCAGCTCGACTGGGATCAAACCACAGCTGCTGTGCTCTGCCTAAGCAGGCTTTTTAGTCTGCTGAGCTATCACGCCAGCCCCTTTGGGTACTATTTGTGAAAGATGTGGCCTCCTAATTTCCATCTCAGTATGTTATTGGAGTACAGGAAGGCTGTTGCTTTTTGAGTGCTGATTTTGTATCCAGCTACAGTACTGAATTTCATTATTAAATATAGAAGTGTTGTGGTGGAGTTTTTGGAGGTCTTCTATTCATAATATCCATGAATGATTATTGAACTTCTTCCTTTCTTATCCTTACTCTCTTTTCTTTCTTTGTTTGTTTTTCTTTCTTTCTTTCTCTCTTTCTCTCTTTCTCTCTCTCTCTCCCTCCCTCCCTCCCTCCCTCCCTCCCTCCCTCCTTCTCTCTCTCTCTTTCTTTCTCTCTCTCTCTCTCCCTCCCTCCCTCCCTCCTTCTCTCTCTTTCTTTCTTTCTTTCTTTCTTTCTTTCTTTCTTTTCTTTTCTTTTCTTTTCTTTTCTTTTCTTTTCTTTTCTTTTCTTTTCTTTTCTTTTCTTTCTTTCTTCAGAACCAGGGATTGAGTCAGGCCCTTGCACGTGCCAGGAAGCACTTATTCTACTGAACTATCTCCCCAGCCCCACCTTTTTCTTGTCTAATTGCTATAACTATTGTTTCCAGTATAATATTGAATAGGAGTAGTGATAGTGAACATCCTTATTTTGTCCCTGATTTTAGAGTGAAAGCCTTCACTGTGTATGTGTAGTATGGTTGTTGGCTGTTGGTTTGTCACAGATCTTTTTTTTAATCAGGTTAAACACTAAAGACTATGTATTCTAATTTTTTGTAGGATTTTTATCATGAATGCATTTTCCCCTTTGTCAAATGCTTTTTCTGCATCCATTGAGATTGGTGTTTCATTCTTGGCTCTGTTAATGTGCTGCATTATAGTTTTTCCCCTTTTTATCTTTATTTATTTATTTTGTATTTTAGGGAAGGGTCTACAGAGTGTTCAGGGTCTCACTACACAGATTAGGCTTATACTGATCCACCTGTTTATAGCCTCCCCAAAACTGGGATTACAGGTGTGTGCCACCATGCCCAGTCTCAATTGCCATCTCAGTGTGCCTTGGGGGTGTAGCCAGCACAGGCAGGCCCGGCCATCAAACCCCTGGCCCCTGTGCCCCAGCCCTTGCTATTTGGCTGGCCATTTTTGTGTATTTAGTACAGGGTCTGCAGGGCCTTGCTACATAGATCAAACTTGTAGTGATCCTCCTATTTTCAGCCTCCCAAATGCTCTGTGATTGCAGGTGTGTGCCATCATGCCCTGTCTCAGTCGCCATCTCAGTGTGCCCTGGGATGGGGCCAGAATGGCTTGTGGTGCTGGGAATTGAACCCCAGTCCCTGTGCTGTGCATGAGCAGGCACTTTGGTCCACTGAACTGTCTGGCTGACCCTACATTTGTTTTTTATGTATGTTGAACTATCCCTACATTTCTGGGATGAATCCTTCATGGTCATGGTGTATTTTCTTTGATGATTTGCTACATTCTGTCTGCCAGTATTTTACTGAGGCTTTTGTAGGCTTTTGTCTGTCTTCATTAGAGACATTGGCCTATAGTTCTCTTTGTTGGTTGGATCTTGCTTTGGTTTTGTTTTCAGGGTAATATCAAAATTACTAGCGATGAGCTTGGATATATTGCTTCCCTTCTGACGTCATTAAAGAGTTGGAGAACTTACGGGATTAGGTCTTCCAGTTTCTTGCAGAATTCAGTAGTGAATTTGTCATGGTCTGGGCTTTTCTTTATTGTTAGGTTTTAAAGTACCTCTTCAATTTTATCAACTATATTGGTTTATTTAGAATTTTTTTTTATTTTGATTCAGCTTTATTAATTCTTATGTACTAGAAATCTCTATTTCTTCTGTATATGCCATCTAATAAGAATACAAGTTCTCAAAGTAGGTATTGATGATCTTCTGGATTTGTTTCCGGTCTGTTGTAACATCTTTTTCATTTCTAATTTTCATGGGGACAATACTGGGATTAAACCTAGGGCCTATGCATTATCCTACATCCCTAACCTATTTTTGATTTTTGTGGGATCCCAGGGTATTTTTTATTTATCTTGAGACAGGTTCTTGCTTAGTTGTACAGGCTGAATTCACATTTCCACTATTTTTATTTTAGTCTCCCATGTTGCTGGATTACCATGTGTACCAACATGCCTGGCTTATTAATAGTTTTGATTTATTGATTTTTTTATTTTATTTTTTAAATTTTTACTACATTAGAGGGTGTTTTGTTTTGTTTTGTTTTGTTTTGTTTTGAGACAGGGTCTTGCTGTGTAGTGCTGTCTTTGAACTCACTATGTAGCCCGAGCTGGCACACAATCATGTCAGTCTTCCAAGTGCTGGAATTATAGGTGTGTGCCACCATACCAGGCTAATGTTTAGGGTTTTGTTGTTTGTTTGTTTTGGTAATACTGGGGATCAAACTCAAGACTTTGTGCTTGCTAGGCAGGTGCTTAGCTATCTCCCCAGCACCAATATTTAGTTATATAACTTGTCCTAGTTTCTTAATGTTAGAGAATAGGTGATCCATTTGTGCATTTTTATTTATTCTACTTGGATTTTTGCAAGGATGTTGAATATTGGGTTGGCATCCATCAGTTTTTGAAAATTCCTGATTATTTCTTCCAATATGCTCCTTGCTTGCTTATTCTTTCACTTTTGAAATTCCAGTAACTAAGACACAGTTTTATACAAAGTAAGTAATATTAAGGCAGTGACAGTTTCATTTTTTTTTTAAGTTCTGTCCTTGTATTTTTGAAACCTCTCTACCTTTTACATGTTTAAATAACCAGAAATAAAAGGGTAAACTTTTTAATAATACCTGTTGGAATAATTATTCAAAACTCAAGGATCGATCAGATAGCTGAGCAGACTAAAGCACTTGCTTAGGCAGAGCACAGCATGCGGGGTTCGAGACAGCAATTGAGACTGGGTGTGTTGGTGTATGCTTGTAATCCCAGCACTTGGGAAGCTGAAAACAGGAAAATCACTATGAGTATGATCTAGGTAGTAAGACCCAGTACACCCTGTCGACCTTGTCCTTAATACATTTAAAAAAAAGAAAAAAAAAAAAAAGAAAGCTAAATAATTTGACTATTTTAATCCTTCATTTTAGAAAAGGGTTTGTATGTTCAGACAAATTACTGCTTCCATTAGTGTGCAGCCTCCATGATAAAGGGAAAATAGAGATAGAAATCATATCATTATTTAGTGAGTCAGCTTTCAAGATGGGCTTTGGTGTAAGAATTAATTGATCCAATATGTTCTCTAAAGAAAATTGTGGAAATATATTTGCTATTTGAAATTTTAGCAAATTTATATTGCTGTTCATGTATTTATAATGGTTTAATTAATATATATAAATTTAATTGACTGCATTTATTTCATCTGAGTTGTTTTTCTTGCAACTGAATGTTTTTAAAAGTTAAAAGGGATGATTCACATTTTTATAATTGCTGATTTTATTTTATTTTTATTTTTTTGAGACAGAGTCTTTCTGTGCAGTGCAGGCAGCCTTTGAACTCTCTGGGATCCTCCTTCCCTAGTCTTCTGAGTGCTTCCATGACCACATCTGTTTTAGAGTTGCTGCTTTAAATGTTGCCCACATTAGAATAGGAATATGAAGTTTTCATGAACAGCTGTGTATTAAAATGATCTGTTGTTTTCTTATTTTTCTTTGATTTATTAGAGGAATTTAATGATAGGATTTTGCGACCAGAGTTATCAAATGATGAAATGTTATCTCTGCATGAAGAATTGCAGAAGATTTATAAAACGTACTGTTTGGATGAAAGTATTGACAAAATTAGATTTGATCCCTTCATTGTAGAAGAAATTCAAAGAAGTAAGTCATCGATGCTGAAGAGAGTGAATTCCATAGCTGTTTTATAGAAATTTTTCAGTTATTGTGATAGTGGTGTGAGGTGTATGGGCCATTGATTATTATTGTTTTTTAATATTTAGCAGTTTAAAAATATTTTGTAGTCTCTTGTTAACTTCTAGTTCAGAATTTTTAAGAATTTTTGTCATTAGTAGAAGTATATGTTTGCAATACATAATAATTCATCTTGGGAGATTGGTACATATATTACATCTTAATCATTTTAAAACTTTTGCATGTAATTTTACTAATTAATGTTCAAGGGAGAGATTTATTCATAGTTAATATAACTAATATATTTGTCAGAATTGGTTCTTACAATTTTTAAATGTGACTTTTACATTATTTATGTAAAATATAGTTTTAATATTATTTGAACACTTTCAGTGTACAGTAGTGAATTTTATTTTTTTATTTTAATTTTTTTACAGTAGTGAATTTTAGACTGCTACATATGGTATTTTGCTATTCCAAAGTAATTCCTACAATAGAATTTTTTTGAATAGTTGCTGAAGGCCCATACATAGATGTTGTGAAACTTCAGACCATGCGCTGTCTATTTGAAGCATATGAGCATGTTCTCTCTCTCTTGGAGAATGTATTTACCCCTATGTTCTGCCACAGTGATGAGGTAAGACAAATATTTGCTTCGTTTGAGGATTTTTATATCAATTTAATAATGGCTCTGACATAGTTAAATAAGTCAAACAGTAAAACCAGGATTAAGAAAATAAATATTTTTTTCTACTATATAACTGAGAAGAAATGAAGTTATTTGTAGATAGAACTCTTTTTTTTTTTTTTTTTTTTTTCTTTTTGGTCTTTTTGAGACAGAGTATTACTATGCAGTTCAGGCTGTCCTTGAGCTCACTTCCGTAGCCCAGGCTGGTCTTGAACTCGCATTGATCTTTCTGCCTCAGCCTCCCAAGTGCTGGGATTACAGGCATGCACCAGTACACCTGGCCTAGAACTCTTAATACAGTAAGTGTCCAACTTACATTCGAGCTGTGAACTTTCACAGGTGTCCTGAATAAGCCTCATTTTGTTAGATTACAAGTGCATACAATTTAGGAATGTTTTTCTGGAGTGGAACTTGTTTATGAGGGACTTACTGTTAGTGTTTGTTAGACAAGGTAGACTGAGATGAGTTGTTACACTGATCTGCCATGTAATACTGCCATGGTGCAGAAATCCCATTGTCCTTGAGTGTACATTATTTGTAGATTTGAGGACATCAGATGGCCTGAATATCTCTCCCATTTGTAGTATTTTAATCCTTATTGTGTGGTTGTATTCCCTTCATTTAAATAGTTTTCTTTTTCTTTCTCCTCCCTTTTTTCTGTCTTTTTTTTCTCTTGCACCTTCCCTGTCCTCTTCCCTCCTTCCTCACTATGGATCAAACCCAGGATATGATAGGCATGGGCTGTACCACCTAGCTTTAACCACAGCCTTTAAATAGCTTTTTCTTTAAATTACTGGGTAGAGCTGGACGTGGTAGCTCATGCCTGTAATTCTAGCACTTGGGAGGCTGAGATAGGAGGATTGGTGTGAGTTCAAGACCAGCGTGAGTTACAGAAGTGAGCTTAAGGCCAGCCTGAACTGCAGAGTGAGACCCTGTCTCAAAAAGACAAAAATAAATAAATAAAAATAAAAAATAAATTGCAGAGTAGAGAGAGAAAATAACATGTCTCAGAATGAAATATTGGTTTATTAAGTTATAATTTTTCTTTATTATTTTGAAGTATTTCAGACAACTTTTAAGAGGTGCAGAATCACCAACACGCAACTCCAAGTTCAACAGGTAGGCAGACTTAACCCAGATGTATGCTTTGTTTTTGAGCTTGCTGCTTTTGAACTCATCATTCTGTAATAGTGTCTTCATTTTTCTTACTTTTCTCAGCGAGTATGTAGTTCTACTGACACATAAGTAGATACCTTTTCAATGATGGTAAAACTGATTGTAGTACCTTACAAATGCCTGATACTCTTTTAGGAAAGTAATACATTGCTTTGTTAATCTCACACTTGATAGCTTGTTTTATTGGAGGGTTAGAACTAACACACATTAAGTGAAATCACAGATATCTTAACGATTAGACCATTTTGTTTTCAGAGACAACTTTTTACTAGATAATAGTTGGAGAAGGTTCCACCTTTCCTTTCTAGCTCTCTGGAAATGGAAATATGTAATTAACCTAAAGAAAGGCATTGAAGAGAGTTTATTTGTTATAAACTAGATGATTAATGTTCTGATCTGTCTTTATAAATTTATACGTAGAGTGAATCTCCATATTATTCTTAGTACCTTCTAGTTTGAGCAAGTGTCTAATATTTAAATCAGTAGAAGTGATATAAGGAGAGATGTAGGTAAATCAGAAGCTGTGGTGTTTAGATCATGCAAGGAAAAAAGAAAGGATATATTGCATTTTTTGAGATGGCCAAGTATTTTAGGAGTAGATTGATAAATAAATACCTCAATAGAAGGTAATATACATGTAATAATTTTTTTGAAGGATGGAAAATATCTTTATGGTATTTTACAAAAGCACTCCTTTCCTTTTCCTAATAATTTGTATGCTATGGCCATGAAACATGTGCTTTATCAAAAAATCTTATCCATGATACCTGAAGTAGTATTCTTTGCACAGTCTACATACTTCTTATTTTCATCAAATGACTTTTTCAAGACCTTCTGTAAAATCTCCCAGCACATTTGAGAAGCAGGCAAAAAATTATCCTTTTCTACAGACCTAGAATATTTAGATTTTCATACCAGGATATTAAGCTTGGTGAAATGCCTACGTGGGACTGTTAAGGTTCTGTGATCTTACAGATCTAATGAGTAGCTAAATCTGAGTCACTGCTGTAACTTCAGAAGTGGAAAACTTGCTTTGGCATTTAACTTTGCTGGTTTTAAAGTATAAAAATAAGACAAGAAGGAATTATGTTTCTGTTCATTCTAGATACTGACTGTGGCCTTTTAAAATACCTTTCTCCTTATTTTAATATTATCTGTCAGTTCTGTCAGGATTCTGCTTTAATTCTTAATAACTCATTTGTCTTTATGGAGTAAAACAAATCAGTATTTTTTTCATTGGAAACTTAGAATAGCTCTGCTAGTTTGCTGTTTAATGACTTATAATATGTAAAATATTCTTATAATCTGTCTATGTTATATTTAGCTGTATATTAAAATTAAAGTTTTAAGGAATATTGTTAATCTTGATCTGTTTCATTGAAAGCATAACTTTTTGATAATCAGTAATGTTTTGTTAGCTCTGCCTTACCTTATAATGTTAAAAAGCCCTCTTTTTTTTTTTTTTCCAATGTTGGGGTTTGAACCAAAGGCCTCATGCTTGCTCTGCAAGTGCTATTCTACTGCTCTACATCCCTAGCCCCAAAATAATCTTTTTAAAATTCTGTGGCAAGAAAGTGAAGAAATACGCATGATTATATCTAACAGGGACACCAGCCCCAGGTTGGAAAATAAGAGGTTGTATCAGTTTTTTTTTTTAAATTTTATTTATTTATTTATTTTTTGTCTTTGCTTACCTGTTTTATTCACAAATCTTAGTGGCATAGCTTCCACATGTTTTCCACTGTGTCCAGTAGTATACCTGAGCACAGATAAGGCATACTGTCCTCCAGTTTGAAGAGATGTAGCCATCTGTGCTGTCTGCCCCAGACCCAAACGCAGTCATCTGGCTTTGTTTCTCTTATTACCTATTCTGAAAGACTTTTTTCTTTTCTTCTGGCAATAGTGGGGATTGAACCCAGAGAGGACTGAGGGGTATCTACCTCATTTTTATTTTGTTTTGAGGCAGGGTCTCACTGAGTTACCCAGACCAGCCAGCAGCTTGTGATACTCTTGCCTCAGACTCCCAGAGAGCTAGGCTTTTGGGTATATGCCACCGTGCCTGTATAGGGTTTTTAATTTTAACAAAGATGAATGCTATGTAACTTAAATTTTGTTTTGTATTCTAAAGTGAAACTCGTTTAATATCTGGACTTTCTCTCTTTTCTTATGTAATTTCACATTATCTGATAATGCAGAGGTAGCCTAAGTTTGGATGATTTTCGGTAAGTCTTGAGCATGTGATTCTTTTCAGTATAAGTTATTTGTTTAGAGTCCAGAAAGTATACCCCACGTAGCCTAACTAAGTGGAGCTTGAAAGAGGAGAAGCAGCACTGTGGTACTCCTGCCTTCTACCAGTTGTTTAGATTAACTTTTAAAAATGATTCTCTACTTTAGGTCTAGGTATCTCATTTTTGAACATGTCATCATAAAAATGTGTGCTGGTACTGTTAAGATGTTTTAATTTATTTTACCAGTATCTTGGTTTTCAAGGATGTTGCTTTTTTTTTCTCTGTTTGCTTGTTGGTGTTTCTAAATTGTTCTTAGAATTTTTGTGTTTATAGAGCTTTTTACAAAGTATAATGATAATTCTGTGATTCTGAGTGTAACATATTTCCAAAACCTTAGTTGTTTTATACTCTGGATTCTGCAAACTAGAACAGTGTAGGTTGTAGAGATTAATATTTAGTAATATTGTATTAACTTGTTTTTGTTTATTTTAGCATGGTTTCACTGTATACATCAGGACAGCCCTGAATTTAATATATAACCTGGGCTGGCAGAAGGATTGCTATTCCACCTTCCCAAGTGCTGGGATGGCAGGCATGCATCACCATGCCTGGCTATTTTGTCAACATTTTTATAAAAATTTCTTCTTTCACAGATAATTGTATCTACAACTCTGAGATTTTAGAAATCATTAATTGCTTATTTTGAGAAAATAATGTAGTTTAAATACTTCTAAAATGTTACTTATAAATGGTTTTCTAGTGGTTTTTTTTTTTTTTTTTCCTTGTTTCAGAACTTTTTGTTGGTTTATTTATTTATTTTTATGGCCGGCCCAGCCTGTCCTGAGGGCAGGGCTGGCACAGCATGTGGTGCAGGGATCAAACCGCGGTCCCTGCAGCCGCCTAAGCTTTCCCAATCAGGTGCTTTAGACCACTGAGCCATCCTGTCGGGCCCCTGGTTTTCTAGTTTTAAAATCAGTTTTTAAAGTAAGTTTGTTTTGCTGCTTAGACATGTATAATGCACATGCTCTGTATATTTGATACTGGTACATTTGAACTACAAGTTCCTATTTCTGTAACTAGTCCATTATTTCAGTAGATAGATAGTGCTTGTAGAATATTAGCTCTCTGGTAAAAGCATGAGAAACAAAATGCCAGAATTGATAAACAGATTGATCAATTCTTATTTTGAAGAATTTAAAACAATTCAGGGTTTTGCTACATGGTTCAGGCTGTCCTTGAATGCGCAGTAATCATCCTGTCTCAGCCTCTGGAGTACTGGCATCACGGGCATGTGCTACCTTACCCAACCTCATGGTGCCAGGTTTTAAAAGTCATTTTTATGTATTTCATAGTGAGAACGAGTTCTAAATTGGATAAAAGTTAAGATTTACATACAGAAGTGCCAACATGGGGTCTCAATGGAGGACTTTTTCCTCTTGTTAGCCTTTTTAAAAATATTTTTTTCCTTTTCTTTGGAATTTCTAGATTAAGAAATTTACTTCTGAAATACATTGTATAATCAGCTTTGAGGGGAACATTTTGAGGTAGGGTCTCACAGTGCAGTTCAGATTGGTCTGCCACTGCATAACGAAGGCTGGCTTCAAATTTCTAGGGATCTTCCAGCCTCCCCAAGTGCTGGATTATAGGTGTGCACCACCAGGCCTGGCAAAACCATGCTTAATGTTTATGAGAGAACAGGCTGCTTCCTTGGGCTGTATTTACTTTTAGCCTTATCCTCATTGCTGTCCCTTTCCTTTGGCATTTTCTTTTCATTACTTTGAAGAAGATAACGAAGAAACATTTTATATTGTATTCTTTTTTTTTAAATATATTTTAGGGAAGGGTCTACAGAGTGTTCGGGGTCTCACTACTAGCTAGGACTCTTAGTGATCTGCCTGTTTACAATCTCCCAAGAGCTGGGATTACAGGCATGCGCCACCATGTCCAGTCTCAATTGCTGTCTCAGCATGCCCTGGGGCTGGGGTTGGCTGGGCCTGGGGGATCGGACCCCCCCTCCCCCACTTTCAGTCGCTTTAATCTGCTGAGCTATTTGGCTGGCCCAGCATTCCTCTTTTGAATGTATATATGATTATGCACTTGAATTTTGTTTGAACATTTGTCAATCATAGAAGGTTATTTTATTTTATTTTTATTTTTTCTTTGTTTCAGAACCTTTGTTTATTCACTCATTTTTATGGCTGCCTCAGCCTGCCCTGAGGGCAGGGTTGGCATGTGGTGCCTGTGATCCAACCACGGTCCCTGAAGCCTCCCAAGCTTTCCCAAGCAGGTGCTTTAGACCACTGAGCCATCCCACCGGGCCCCTTTATTTTGTTTTTTAAGACAGGGTAGTTCAGGTTGGCTTTGAGATCATTATGTAGTCCAGGCTGGTAGTCTTGGACTATGGCAATCCTTCTGCCTCTTCTCTCCTGAGCATGTATGCCACCATGCCTGGCCAAAGGTCGGTCTGTCTGTCTGTCTTTCTGTCTTTCTGTCTGTCTGTCTTTCTGTCTTTCTGTCTGTCTGTCTTTCTGTCTTTCCCTCCCTCCCTCCCTCTCTCCCTCCCTCCCTTCCTGGAAACATACTTAACCAAAGTACTGAGGTCACGTGTCTTTGTCCTATTGACATTTTCTTTCTTGCTCCTCTGTTGTCCCTCTTGCCATCTCTTGTCCTTTTCCCATTTATAAAAGATTTATCTCTCTGTTTACTATTTGTCTTTTATTTTGCCCTATGCATTATTTATGTGGGGTTTCTCATATGAGAGAAACAGTGTAATATTTAAGTGTGTGTTTTATTTACTTAACATTGTGTAAGTGGATGCTTTGTACCTTGATGGTGTGACATTTTTATTTCAAAACATGTATGGTGATAACGATTTTCCATTAGGCAGTGCTTATCTTTAAAAATTTATAGTTCAGTTAGTGTTTGAAGTTAGCAGCTAAATTTTAAATGTTTGTTAGTGAATTTTGTCCCATTTACTAATACAACAATGTAAACATTAAATGTGTAATTTTTGGCTTCTGAGATATTGGTACTTAATTTGTGACAGAAAAAGTCCAAGGATTATATTAGGTATGCTTTCGGTATATCATTTCCACAAGTATTTTTACAGTAGTATATTGTTAGCACTGTTCCTAGTAGACTGTTGTGGTGCTTTGCCATGTGCCTAATAGGTTTTTGTTTAATGTTTAGAAGCACACAGAAAAGGGGAGAATCATTTGGAATCAGCAGAATAGGCAGCAAAATTAAGGGTGTCTTCAAGAGCACCACGATGGAGGGAGCTATGTTGCCTAATTATGGTTTGGCTGAAGGTGAAGATGACTTCGTAAGTAAAGCTCTCCCGTTTGGGGTGACTTCAGACTTCGTACAGCATAGCAAGTCAGATATGCTTATTTCTCTTCAGATTTCCTTTATTCATTCTTTCATTAGTCATACAGTTTCATGATGCTAATCTAATTCATAAAATTTCTAAGAATTAAGTTGTCTTTTATTAAAGCAAAGTGGTTTCGTTTAAGCTGAGATATTTCTAGTATCCAAACAATTTGCCATCTTTTGGTTTTTTTTATGTATTTAATACAGGATTTATAGGGTTTCACTATGTAGATTGGACTTGTAGTGGTGCTTCTGTTTTCAGCCTCCCAAGTTCTGGGATTATAGGCACACGTGTCATCACGCCCGGTCTCAGTCATGTCTCAGCATGCCCTGGGGCCGGGGCCAACACAGCTTGTGGTGCCAGGGATCTAACCCTGGTCCCTGCGCTCTGCCTAAGCTGCACTTTAGTCCCCTGAGCTACCTGGCCGGCCTTGATTTGTCACCTTCTCATCAGACTTTCACTTCCTCCTGATTTTGCCTCTCCAGTTCTGTGTATGAGGGACCTTTGGGTGTTCCTGCTGCTGATCCCTTATACTGTGGTCTGACCCAGCAGCATGACTTTTACCAGGGAAGTGAGGGGCAGGCAGGGGTCTCTTAGACCCCCAGGCTGCCTAGACCTGCAGAACTGATGTTTTAACAAGATCTCCATTTTATGCGTGCACACATTTCATCCACATTGCAAGTTTGTTTCTCTATACTGTTGCAGATGTAGTGTGCAATACATTTGAAGTTGTTTTCCTTCCTTTGTTTACGTAGGCATTGTTGCTTGATCTCTATAAACTTTTATCTGAGTTATTACTAGATAGAACTGAGTATCCTCTTTTTGTACTCTATTTTAAATAGTTATGAAAATTCTGATGCTTTTTTTTTTTTTTTGTTATTGTTGGTGTATGCTTGCAGTACAGGACCACATCCATGTGGAACGTAACTGCAGAGCTGGACTCTGCACGTGACACACCCTAATTCTCCTTTCTCTCCTGCTCCTGGCCCACCTCTCCTGTGTGCAAAAGTTCTGTCTCTCTGTTTCTTTCTTTTCTTTTTTTTTTTTTTTTTGAGACAGGGTCTCCCTATGCAGTTGAGGCTGGCCTTGAGCTCGCTTTTGTAGCCCAGGCTGGTCTCGAACTCGCACCAATCCTCCTGCCTCAGCCTCCTGGGTGCTGGGATTACAGGCGTGAGCCACCACGCCCGGCTCTGTTTCTTGTAATCTTTTATTTTGGTCTTTATTTATATTTTGGATTTCTCATATGAGAAAAGCGGTGATACTTGTATGTTTGATTTTTTTCACTTAGCATTATGATTTCAAGGTGCGTCCATTTTCCTGAAATGACTCAAATTTGTCCTTTTTCATGGCAAAATAGGACTTTCTTGTGTATAAATATAATTTTTCTTTATCCTTTCATCTTGAATATATTTTCTTTTTTTTTTTTTTTTTTTTTTTTTTTTTTTTTTTTTTTTTTTTTTTTTTT
>PVJA010020968.1:0-20912 GCA_004027025.1 Myocastor coypus | reverse complement strand
TTCAGTCTATTTATGCAGTGTGTAATGATCAGAGTAGGATAATGACATTTATGCTTTCTGTGCACTGGAAACATTAAAAATTCTGCCAGGGGGCCTGGCGGGATGGCTCAGTGGTCTAAAGCACCTGCTTGGGAAAGCTTGGGCGGCTTCAGGGACCATGGTTCGATCCCCAGCACCACATGCTGCGCCAGCCCTGCCCTCGGGGCAGGCTAAAAATGAGTGAATAAATAAACAAAGGTTCTGAAACAAGAAAAAAAAAAAAAAAATAAATAAATAAATAAATAAGTTGACTTAAGAAAAAAAAAAATTCTGCCAGTTGCTTGGAAATTACCGCCCACCATAGCCATCCAGCCGTGCTAGAGAACGTTAGAAGTTAGGTTTCCCATCCAGTTGCTCCTCCGTACGCACTGTGTTGGCCGTCTTCTGTCTCCCATCTCTACTTGCCTTCCTAGGCCAGTGTGTTCTCTGTTCTGAGATCAGCGTTCTAGTGTCCATGTTTGAGTGTGAACATGCAAATTTGTTTTTCTGTGCCTGGCTTCTTTCTCTGAATGTATATTGTCCAGTTCCATCTATGTTGCCACAGCTCTGTGTCAGTATTTCGTTCCTTTGTGCCTCTATTCTGTGTTATAAGTGTGTACCATACTTTTTTTGAAATGATGCATTTATGGTTACATGTCTGTCATGGAGTGAGTCCTATAGAGGCAAATATCATCTTGTTTAAGCCTTTTTTTGTATACCAATTTCTTTCTAAAGGGCTAGGATATTGCTCAGTGCTTCACCAACTCCAAATTATTAGAAGGAGCATATTAAGATGATAACATTTATATAAGTAAAATAGTTCAATATAATATTTTACTGTGATGGGCCAGCTTAAAAGCTGCTGTTTTTCCTTGGTCGTTACCCAGGGCCTCATAAATGCTAGGTAGGCACTCCATCATTGAGCTACATCCCCAGGTCTGTTTTGAAGTGGGGCTCCCCTTTCTTCTGTTCCTCTCATCCTCCCTTTCTCTACTCTCCCCTCCTCTGCTTTCTTTTTCTGGGTACTGGGAATTGAACCCAGAATCTTTACACTGAACTCTTGTATCCCAGTTTTTTATGGAACAAAGGTCTTGGATTCTCATTTTGCCTTTTAATAAACTGGGCACTGGGATAAAATGATATTTAGGTGGAGGTCTTGCCATTGAGAACTTTTCTACCTAGAGGTTTAAGAGACATACAGTAGTGAGTGATTGGATTGACAATGACATGGTGGAGAAGAGTAAAAATTCCTTGTTTTCTTTTACCTCTTACTTTCAGCCTCTGTTCTGCTGTACTATCTGAGGTTCCACAATTATGCATATTAATTTAAGGGGAAGAAAATCTAAAGTGCATCAAATTGTGCAAAAAAAGAAGAAAGGAAGTTTTAGGTTGGAAGTAAAGTTAGTAATAATAGGAAGTAAAAACTTGCAAAAAGAAAGTAAAGTCTGGCAAACTAATCTCTAATACTCTCAAAAGGAAGCTCTGGGTTGAAAGGATATTTGCTCAGCTAGGCAGTGCCATTAGTTAGGCTGTGGAAGACACTGCACATTCTAGGGGGTGGGGTTGTACAAAGTGGAGGTCTCAGAGAGGTTGCCCAACTGCCTTCCAGGAGTAAAGTGGTTCTGGATTCCAAATTGGGACTTGGGAGAGACATCATCTTTCAGAACCTTGTGGTCATTTGGCAGTGATGTATTACTGCTATGTCAAAGTTTGTGGCCAAGTTGCTTGGCTTACCAGGGCCGTAGCTCAGGGCACAGTGCCTGCCTGCCAAGTAGAAGGTCCTGAGTTTGATTTCCTGTGACACTCCCCAGCCCTGCCCCCCCAAAGTTCCTAGCTATCCTGTTTATCATATATAGGGATACAGTGAAGGGAAACAAATGGTACATATGTGCATGAAAGCGTCTTGTGCACAGTAAGCACTGCATTATTGTAATACTGTCTGTTCTCATAGCTGTATAGGGGGAAGTCATGCATCAAATTGGCATGCATGTCCTGGCCTTGGGATCAAAGCCCTGGCAGTGCTACTGCTGATTAGGACTTTATGGTTGGTAGAGTCAAAGGCCCCTTCCAATTAAAGAATTAGATCATTTATTCTCTTTCTTTTTTGTGTTTTTATATCTAAAACATGCAGTTTTTTGAAATTTGTTTTTAGATATATAAACATTATTATAAATATGTTAAATTTTTAGAAATGAAGAGGAAAAGATAAGAGGTGGTTTACTTTCACACACCTCCCAAAGATGGTATTATTTAGTGCTAGAGATATTTCTTTTTTTTTTTTGTCTTTTTGAGACAGGGTCTCATTATGTAGTTCAGGCTGGCCTTGAGCTCACTTTTGTAGCCCAGGCTGGTCTTGAACTCACTCCAGTCCTCCTGCCTCAGCCTCCCAAGTGCTGGGATTACAGGCGTGCATCACCACACCTGGCGATATTTCTATTTCTGACTTCTTTAAACTTTTATTTTTAAATTTATTATTATTATTATTGTTATTATTATTATTATTATTATTATTTTTATTTTTATTTTTTATTTTTTTGTCTTTTTGAGACAGGGTCTCGCTATGCAGTTCAGGCTGGCCTTGAGCTCACTTTTGTAGCCCAGGCTGGTCTCTAACTCATACTGATCCTCCTGCCTCAGCCTCCCAAGTGCTAGGATTTCAGGCCTATGCCACCACGCCCGGCTCTGACTTTTTTTCACGCCCAGCTCTGGCTTTTTTTAAGTTTTAATTTTTTTTTTTTTTTAAACTACACAACTTGGACTGTTAGTAAGCCTCCTGTCCCGACCTCTACAGACCTGGAATTACAAGCATGCAGCACCACGCCTGGTTCTGGGGCCAGCATAGAACCTGGGAGCTCTTGCTCGCCAGGCAGGCACTTAGACTTACCTTCCCAGCCCCTTGTGACTTTTTATCTGTTTTAAAAAATTGAAGGGCCAACTAGATAACTCACTGGATTAAAGTGCCTGCTTAGGCAGATGCAGGGGTCAGAGGTTCGATCCCTGGACTATGTGCCGGCCCTGGCCCTGGGCTTACGCTGAAGGGGAGCTACACATGGTGGTGCACGCCTGTAATCGCGCAGCACATGAGAAGCTGAAAACAGAATCACTACAAGTCCGATCTGTGTAGTGAGACCCTGCAAACCCTCCCTGCTCTAAAATACAAGGAAAACAAAACTTGAATAGAGAATTACTTGTTCGAAACTATCTTATGACCCTTTATAAATACATATTGATAAAATACTGTCCTGAAGGATCATGCTGATGAACCTTATAAACAGCAGTGTATCACAGATCTTCATCTGTATCATTTCCATTAATGGCTGTTGACATTTACAAACTTTAACCTTCCTCAATGAAAAGTAGCCATACATTATTTTTTATATTACACGTTTTTATGTTTTATCTCTAAAATATCTAGTCTCTGCTTTCTATTACATTTTCATACAGGGGAAATAACCAAACTTAAGGTTTTATTAGTAGTATATCATATACTTTCCTAAGTGTTAAAACTTACCAGATTGATATGGGTGTATTATTTTATATAGAATTGTATCTCATATGCTGTGGTCTGAAGGTATAGAAATGCTGAATTTATGTTGGTAATTTTTTATCAGATTGAAGAAGGAATTGTTGTAATGGAAGATGATTCCCCAGTAGAAGCTGTGAGCGCGCCTAATGCTCCCCGAAACCTTGCTGCATGGAAAATTAGCATTCCATATGTAGATTTTTTTGACGATCCTTCCTCAGAGAGAAAGGAGAAGAAGGAGAGAATTCCTGTGTTCTGTATTGATGTTGAAAGAAATGATAGAAGAACAGGTAGGAACATTTATGAGAACCTTTTTTAAAAGATCCCCACAAATCTGTCTTGCCATCTCTAACTATTGAGGCTAGGAATTGTGGCTCCCTCCTGTAATCCCAGCACTTAGGGGGCTGAGGCAGAAGGATCAAGGGTAGCCAGAGGTACAGAGTGAGTTCAAGGCCAGCCTGAACTGCACAGTGAAACCTTGTCTCAAAAAGATAAAAAACAAAACCCCCTCCAACATTTGTAACTATTGACTATGACTGCACATCCAAAGGGTAAATACTCAGAACAGAAAATTGCATGAGAGCTATCTGCATTATCTCTGGTACCTATAGCTAATTCATGGAGCCAACTGTTGAGTTGATGTACATGATACTCCCAATAGCCTAAGAATGCATCTTACTTATTGGTAGTACTAGGCATTAAATATAGGCACTTTCTAACACCCCTGTCCTTTTGCCTTTTTTGCTTTGGGATATGTTCTTGCTGGGCTGCCGAGGCTGGGCTTGACACTGCAGTATTGCTGGTTCAGCCTGCTGAGTAGCTAGGATTACAGGCATGTGCTGTCAATTGCAGTTGCAATCTTTATTTAATGGTTTTATTGCTATTATCATTTGCCAGTATGCTTAAATTAACTGTGAGATACATATTGTACTTAGTGCTCTATTAAGTGTTATACCAATTTAACTAAGCAGAATTAGTTATCCTATTGTTGTGGGCTAATTAAAATTAATAAAAATAAGATCAGACACAGTTTTCCATGTTGTCTTCATGCTTTGCTAATTTTTCTCTTTTGGTTGTTTAAGGTATGGACTGTAATAAAGATGAGAATTAAATAGCATTAGTAGCAGAATAAACGGTGAGCACTGGACTTTGTCCAAGAACTGGGCAGTCAGTGTAAGAGCAAGCACAGCCAAAGTCCCTATACATTTCAGGAATGAGAATGAAAAGGAAGGAACTGTAAGGAAACGGGGAGCAAAGAATAATGTTAGGAAATGTTTTTTCAGAGTAAAAACTACAAGGCAGTGTGAATATCAGAATTAATCATTCCCCTGATGCTTCACAAGGTGTTAGGTTTTCTGATTTTTCTCAGAAGCTAATAGGGCAGGTGGTTGCCCAGAGCCGCTAGCTGTAGTTCTTCCTGTTACAGCTGAAGACTGGTAGGGTCTTACTCTGGCGGGGCCGAGGCACCACCTCTTGATTGCCATCATTGCTGTTCTCAGCTCCCTAGTAGGTGTACAGTAGATCAGTTGTACTTCACTGTGATTTCAATTTCAGGCTTGGTTTTGTTTGAACATAGGCTTTTGCTTTTGTATTTTAGGGAACATCTCTACTTCAGATGCTGTAAATTTTTTGACAATTTAAGCCTAAAATTAAAACTAAATCTTAAAATTTGTGTTCTGAAGATAATTTTTGTCAGCTCTGTAGATTCTGCATTCAGTGTGATGTGCTGGTAGGAAACTAGCCTGTGAGAGAGAAAAAAGTTGATTGTGTATGTGTAGTAAAATAATATTTTCAGGATTTTAAATACCTACACTAAATGCACGTAGATCTTTTAAGACTGTCGAAAATAAAAAATTAGGATTTCGTTTACTGGTTGGGTCTACATCAGATTTTTTTTTTTTTTTTTAATTTAGCAGAAGTATTGTAGAGGTGTCCTGGTTTTAGCTGACTTGGTTCGTTGCATTCTCAGATGTGCTAGGAAGGCGTGAGATGCTAGCCACAGCAGTCAGTATTTTGGGTACTAATTCTCTGCTACATGCTATATAACAATACTTTATTTGGACTATTTTTTATGTGCTAGGCACTGTTATTCCGCATCTCAGCAAACTAAGGTACACTGAGATTAAATTACTTGTTTAGGGCCACATGGACAATGGGGGAACTGGGACTGGAATAAGTGTGATCTGAATTGTTCCTTAAGCCATCAGTTTGCTATCCAGCTTGGTAGCCGGGCTGTCCAGCTTGGTAGCTGGTGATTACTGCATGTATCCATCCAAGTTAAAGTATAGTAAAATTTCATTTTCTTAGTTGTGCCAGCCACATTTCAGAGGCAGTGCATTGCTACCAGTAGCTACTTAGTGTAGATACATTGAATATTTAAAAATTCTACAAAGCTCTCTACTGGATAGTGCTGTTCTATATTATTAGGTTTGGATAATTATTATTTAAATATTACATGTACACAACAGTAATTAGGTGGGCATGGTGATGCACAACTGTAATCCCAGCTCCTGAGAGGCTAACACAGGAAGTTTACAATTTCAGGGCCAGACTGGACAATATAGTGAAACCCTGTCTCATTAAAAGTAAAAATAATAACAAGAAAGTTACATATAATTTTTTAAAACTTTATGTCAGGTCTCTGATTCTATTGTAGAAAAGTATATTTGCTTGAGGTAACTTCATAAGTACATGACATTTCTCTTCTACATAAGATATAAAATATATGAAATGCCTCTTCTACATAGTAATTAAAAATGAAAAAAAGGTAAATTATGTTAATGTGCCCCAAATAATAAACTATTGACACTGGAATAATGTTTTATGCTTTATGCTTTAACTATTGCATTCTTTTAGTAGTGAGTTGTGAGATTATTTATTTGCTGTGTTTGATTTTCAGTTGGACATGAGCCCGAACATTGGTCTGTTTATAGAAGATACCTTGAATTCTATGTACTTGAATCAAAACTAACAGAATTTCATGGTATGTTGTTCTTTTATATGTAATGCATTATAATTCAGCATTAGCCTTCTGGAGTGCTGTTGTACCAAATTAAATTTTTGTTTAAGTAATTCTACCAAAGAAATGTTAAGTGACAGTTATGTATGCTTTTATTGGTAATAGGAATATACTCTTTATTTTTTAAAGTCTCAATTATTGGGGCCTGGCAGAATGGCTCAGTGGTCTAAAGCGCCTACTTGGGAAAGCTTGGGCAGCTTCAGGGACCGCGGTTCGATCCCCGGCACCACATGCTGCGCCAACCCTGCCCTCGGGGCGGGCTGAGCCGGCCATAAAAAATGAGTGAATAAACAAACAAAAGTTCTGAAACAAGAAATAAATAAATAAATTAAAAAAAAATAAAGTCTCAATTATTTATAAACTTTTTACAGTGCACATTGCTCTTTTGTCAAAAAGTGAAATTCCAGGGAAGAGTCTTATTTTAAAATGAGTATTTTTGTT
Source organism: Myocastor coypus (assembly GCA_004027025.1). Lineage (NCBI taxonomy): Eukaryota > Metazoa > Chordata > Mammalia > Rodentia > Myocastoridae > Myocastor > Myocastor coypus. The sequence continues at coordinate 13,911 of PVJA010020968.1, read as the reverse complement.
ACTATCATTTCAGAAAGTTCTATTGCTTGACTTCCAGTTTCATCCATCTCATTGTGTTCTGGGTTTGTCCTGAGTGGGCTGGTTTTGGGTTGCTTTTTGTTTCTCTGTTTTGGTATTTTCTCTTTTTTTTTTTTTTTTATGCATTTAGCACAGGGGATACAGGATTTATAAGGTCTCACTACATAGATGGGATTCGTAGTGTTTCTCCTGTGTTCAGCCTCCTAAAGTGCCAGGATTACAGGTGTGCACCGCCAGGCCCAGTCTCAGCTGTTGTCTCAGCACACCCTGCGGGCAGGGCCAGCATAGAATGCCAGGGATCAAACTCCGGCTGCTGTGCTCCACTGAAGCAGGCGCTTTGGTCCACTGAGCTATCAGGCCAGCCCTTATTTTCTCTTTTTATTTATTTACTTATTTATTTATCTGCCCATCCATCCATCCATCCATCCATCCACCCATCCATCCTATGTTGATGCTTGCCTATTTGTTAGAGTAGATGGATTTATCACTAATACAGAGGCTTCCCTCAGAGATGTCTGTTCTTCAGGGATGTTCTCTAAATGTAGGCGGCTCTTCATAGCTATTCCAAGAACCTACCTCTACTGTTCATAGTTCAGTGACGGTGTCCACGTCAGATCCCAGAAATGAGCTGTGTACTTCAACCAAGTTTGTGGGATTTGTGCTGGATACGAAGCCAATCTGGAATTCTCCAGAGCCCAACTTCTGGTTCTTCACTTCAGATACTTCTGCGTTGCTCATCTTGCTGATTACTATCCCAGTGAATGACATGTGTGCTCAGGGGCCTGTTGTCCCTGTGGTCACTCCACCTGCCAAAGGCATGTGTGCTTGAACTCACAACTATTCTCCTGCCTTGGCCTACCAAGTGTGGTCTCTGGTTGCATCCATTTATCTATAGAAGTCTTCAGTTTATCCTTATGGCTGAGTAGTATTCCATTGTATAAAAAAACCACATTTTTCTTCATTTCCCAAAATGATGGGCATTTGGATTATTGCCAAAACTTAGCTATGACAAATTGTGCTGCTGTAAATATGGGTGCACATATATTGCCATTGTACAGTGTTTTTAATTCTTCTTGGAAAGTACTCAGCAGGGGACTAGGATCTCCACATTATCTTTCAGAATATAGAGTTCTTTTTCTCCACAGCACCTCCAGCATTTGTTTCTGGTTGATTTCTTGACAGTAGCTATTCTTTTCAAGGCAAGATGGACTCTCAGTGTTGTTTCTCAGAAATGGTGTCAGGGTGTCTCTCAAATGACTAGTGATGTAGACATTCTATCCTGCATTTGCTTGCCTTTTGCACATCTTCATCTCAGGAGTTTGTGCTCGTCTCTGATGCCCAGTTTTGGGGTGGGTCTTCACATTTGGGAGGTGTGATCTTTTGAGTTTTTTTCATTTTCGATAGCAATCTTTTGTCTAAGAAAACACTGGCAGAGCCGGGCGTGGTGGCTCATGCCTGTAATCCCAGCACTCGGGAGGCTGAGGCAGGAGGATCAGTGCGAGTTCGAGACCAGCCTGGACTACAAAAGTGAGCTCAAGGCCAGCCTCAACTGCATAGCAAGACCCTGTCTCAAAAAGACAAAAAAAAAAAAAAAAAGAAAACACTGGCAAACGTTTTTTTTTTTTTTTTTTTTCCCATGTTGCAGGTTGTCTTTTCCTTTCTGGTGGTTTCTCTTGGTGTGCAAATGCTTTTTAATAAGATGAGATGCCAATGTTGGTTCTTTGAGAGTTCCTGTGCACTCAGGTTTTATCTGTAAATTAATTTGCCTATACCAGTGTCTTTGAGAGTTTTACCTATTCTGTCTTTCAGCAGATGAAATGTTTTTGTGTTAATATTTACATCTTTGGTCCATTTCAAATTTGGTTAGTGCATAGTGAAAAGGCATGGGTCCAGTTTTAATCTGGTATGTACAGAGCCATTTTTCTAATACCATTTATTAAAGAGGCTGTCTTCCAGTTAATGTATTTGGCACCTTTGTCAAAGATATGGTGACTCAGTGTGCTTGGAGTTGTTTCTCTATCATCTCATCTGTTCCATTGATCTTTTGGGCCCCCCCCCCCCAGTACCATGCTGTTTTTATCACAGTACCTTTATAGCATTTTTATTTTATTTCATTTTTATGAAAGAAAGTTCCTGAACTGGGCGTGGTGGCACACGCCTCCAATCCCAGCACTTGGGAGGCTGAGGCAGGAGGATCGATGTGAGTTCGAGACCAGCCTGGGCTACAAAAGTGAGCTCAAGGCCAGCCTGAACTGCACTGCATAGAGAGACTCTGTCTCAAAAAGGAAAAAAAAAAAAGCAAGCAAGCAAGCCCCTGTCCTCTAGAGGGACAGGAGGGGAGTCCCATGTGGGTGTCCCCTGGAAGCTGTCTCTTCTAGCGATTCTTATAGAGAAGACAAGGGAACTCGCTTAGGTGGGTATGAGATGGGATAAAACTATGGTCAACCAATGAGATTACAAGCAACATTGCTCAGGTGAAATTGAACTGAATGACAAAATATGAGCAATTATGAGCAATGGGCAAAGACATCAAAAAGCATAAAATTTGTTACCTAAGCAAGTCCCAATTCAGAATTTGTGAAAGAAAAGCAAACTCATACCTCTGTCCAATGCTTAAGATCTGGCCCATGGTGGAACAAATGGAGGTTATGAGCAGAACAGATTTATTAAGAGGAAGAAAGCTCCTGTCAAAGAGAGGGACATTGGGGGGGGAGGGTCCTGAGTGGGTGTCCCCCAAACATTCCTTTTTTTTTTTTTTTTTTCTTTTCAGGACCAGGGTTCAAACTCATGACTTTCACTTGCCAGGCAGACACTTGTGCCACGGAGCTGTCTCCCCAGCCCTATAGCATAATTTCAAGTCAGGGATTGTGATGCCCTGCCTTGTCTTTATTGCCCAGATTTCCTTTTGTTATTCTAGGTTTCTTTTGGTTCCAAGTGAATTTTTGATGTTTTCTCTCATTCTGTGAGATATGTTATTAGAGTTTTGATTGGAATTGAATTAAATCTGTATACAGTGTTTGAAGTATAGCCATTTTCACTATATTGTTTCTTCCTCCAAAGAGCAAGGGGCGTATTTTCATTTTCTGATATCCTCTTCAATCTCCTTTTTCAGAGGACTACAGTTTTCATTGTAGAGGTCTTTTATATGTGTTAAATCCATCCCTAGGTTTTTTTTTTTTTTTTTTTTTTTTTTTTTTTTTTTTTTCCTTGGTTTTTTTTTTTTTTTTTTTTTTTTTGATGTTATTGTGAAAGGTGTTGTTTTCCTAATTTCTGTCTTAATGAGTTTGTACCTTGTATACAGGAAGGCTATTGATTTTTGAGTGTTGACTCTATATCCAGCTGTGAGTATTTCTTTAAGGGTAGATAAGTGGGAAAAAATATTAGGGATGTAATTATGCATATTTTGAGCCATTTTCAACATTGCTTGGTGGTTTTTTTTGTGTATATATTTGAATATTTTTACTTTAGAGAACATCTGTGGAGTGTCCTATGGTCTAAATTCAGGCTGGCTTTGGGTCCATAAGAGCCAAATAATAATATGATTGTTATAGAAAGATGAAGATTGCAAAGTCTTGTCTCATAGTTTTTACCAAGGTTTTGAGTTTGTACTTGTCTTTAAATGCTTTTTTTTTTCTTCTTGGCTAGTCTGGTACAACACTGTCTTTGCTTTCTTCCTCTGAGAGTTTTTCTTTCTGTTTAACGCTAAGATAACTTATCTCTGAACTTTAAAATTCTGGGTTCACTTACATTGGTTGCAGTTCAATTTTTTGTTACTTAAATTTTGACTCTTATTTTCTTTTTGTTACTACAGTTTCCAATTTTAGTCATATTTAGGAATGCATGTTCTAGAAAGAATACCTTTAAATTTTGTTTCTAAGCGTATATAACATTGACAAAATGCCCTGCTTTTCTTTCTCTGGGAGAGCATATTTCTGAGATGCTATCTGATAGAATCCCATCAATTTAAAAATCTGCCAACAGTTCTTTGAAGCTATTTTAATACTATAGAAGGCTAAAAGTTCTGTGAAGAATGGTTGTTATGAGGTATGGTATTTTGAGTTCCAATAGAGTGTACAATTTTTTAATCAGAACTTCTGAAGCTCTCTGATTTTGTTAAAATTACTTACTTAAAAGATAATTCTAGGGGCCCGGGGAGACAGCTCTGTGGCACAAGTGCCTGCCAGGCAAGTGCAAGGTTGTGAGTTCGAATCCCGGTCCTACCAAAAAATAAAGGGAGAATTTTACAAAGCAGTGCCACAAATTTGGATTTACCATAATAAATATGTAACTAAATTTTTAAAATTGCATGAAGACATAGTAAGAACTTTTAATATATACAAATTATAGGCACATTTCCTGATGCTCAGCTTCCATCCAAAAGGATTATTGGCCCTAAAAATTATGAATTCTTAAAGTCAAAGAGAGAAGAATTTCAGGAATATCTACAGGTATGCTACCAACTGCATTACTTAATATAAAATATTGATAATGACAGCATTTTCCAGTTTGTCTCTTTGCTTTGGTCTATAAATAAATAACTGTCCATGTAAATTTTTTTTCCATGTAAATTAAAAAAAAAATTGTTTTATACCCAAGCATAGTGGTATATGCTTGTGATCCAAGCACTCAGCCGGCTGAGACAGGAAAACCACCTTGAGCTGAAGATCAGCCTTGTGCTGCATAGTGAGTTCAGGTGAGACCCTGTTTCAAAAATATAAACAAGGGCTGAGTGGAGATAGCTCAGCAGTGTGTAAGTGCCTGTGTAGGCAAGCATAAGAATCAGGTTTCTATCCCTGGTACCACATGCCATGTCAGCCACCAAGACGAGGTGTGGTGGTGCATGGCTGTAACACCAGCTCTGGGGAGGCTGAAACAGGAAGATCACTATGAGTCTGAATTGCATAGGGAGATAGATCCTGCACCAAATATATTTTTAAAAATTTTCTATGTGGATTTTAAAATGAATTTTTTTGTCAGTAATATATCTTAATGTATTTTTTAAATTGATGACCCATATAAAGAAGCAGTTATTTTAAGAGGGGGGAAAAGTCTTTAGTTCTAAACTAATTAGAGGTTAAATGAAAAGAACTTATAAAAGGATATATGAATGAATAGCTTTTGTTATTTTCATTTGTTCTATTTCCTTTTTGATTTTGTGTGTAGTATTTTGTGAATTTTGAAAGCTTTGTCATTGTAGTTTTTAGTCTCTTTGCATTTTTTTTTTTCTTTCCAGAACCATGCATTGAACTCAGATCCTGAGTTTGCCAGGAAAGCGCTTATTCTACTGAGCTATCTCCTCAGCCCCTTGCATTTGTAGTTTTTTTTTTTTTTTTTTTTTTTTTTTTTTTTTTTTTTTTTTTTTTTTTTTTTTTTTTTTTTTTTTTTTTTTTTTTTTTTTTTTTTTTTTTTTTTTTTTTTTTTTTTTTTTTTTTTTTTTTTTTTTTTTTTTTTTTTTTTTTTTTTTTTTTTTTTTTTTTTTTTTTGAGACAGGGTCTCACTATGCTGTTCATTGTAGTTTTTAACCATACATGTCTTTTCAGTTTTCTAGGTCAAGTGTTTGATCCTAAGAAGTTAAATTTTTTTTTTTTGTATTTATACCATATTGAGTAAGCAGTGTTAATTGGTATTTTATTTCAGTGGATGATGAGTTTAAATGCTATTTTTGAGGTAATCTGGGCTCCCAAGATGATTGTAATGGTTGTATTTCTTTATCAAGTGCCTAAGAGGAAAAAGAACATTTTTACTGGATTAAAAGTCTTATTTGTACATGAGTTTTATACTTTTAAGCATTAATATAGTTAGATTTTCATACCTCTTAAACAAGAATAAATGCCTTTTAAGTTAATGTTTTTCAGCAGTATGAAATCTTTATATTTAATACTTTGTATCTGAACCCTTCAGTACTTTTCAACTCAGAAGTATTTTCTGCATAACTCTTTGCTGGTATGAAAATTAATAATATAACCTGTCTTTAGTGATTGTAGTAACCATTGTTTTAACCAACTGATCTTTTGTAAGGATTAGAGAACTTAATTGCAAAAATGATATTTTCTGGTAATGAGAGCTTAAGTTAGAAGTTGTTCTACTGGTATTATGTTGCTGTAGAATTGTGCTTCATAAGAATTCCTGCAAAACTAATAGAACTGGGTCAATTCTGTCTTTTAGAAGTGAGTTTATCTTGCTAGAAATAGTGTTGCAAGAATATAAGGCAGATTTTCCAAGTTTTTTTTTTGTTGTTGTTGTTTCTCACGTTGTACTTTTATTTTTCTATGAAACTATTTATGGCAACTTCCTTTAATTTTCAAGGAAAGAAGCCAGGAGTGGTGATACATGCCTATAGTCCTAGTAATCTGAAAGGCTTAGGCAGGAGGATCAAAAGTTTGAACCTATCCAGGTAATTTAGTTACAGACCCTGTCTCAAAACATTATTAAGAGTCAGGGATGTAGCTCAGTCCAGAGGTCCTGGATTCCACTTAAAAAAAAAAAAAATTCTAAGGAAATTGTATTGTAACACTCATTTTATAAATGAAGACTGAGAAATAATAGCTTTCTTTTCTGTCACCACTATATATACATGCTTTATATAACAACACTGTATATCCCCATTTAACAGAAGGAAACTGACTCTTGGGCAATTTATGATTTTTCTAGACTCATTTTACTAGTAAGTAGAAGAGCCAGAATTCAGATCCAAATGTGTCTGTCTGTGGAGGTTGAGGTTTTAGCTTTCTGTACAGTACTCATTTGTTGTACACATGCACTCACTTTGTTACTCAGAGTACTAAAAACATAGTTTTTGGTGATTTAAAGATATCTTGGTTTTTTTCTTTAAAACTTCTTTGTTACAATACATCTTCCTTTCTTTGTATTTTAAATGCTACAAATACTTTTTTACTGTACAGTCTTGAATACCATTCTATGTCTCTAACCTATTCTTTTACTCTTGTTTAAGAAACTTCTGCAGCATCCGGAACTGAGTAATAGTCAACTATTGGCAGATTTTCTCTCCCCCAATGGTGGGGAAACACAGTTTCTTGATAAGATACTACCAGATGTAAATCTTGGTAAGTCAGTTGAAAGAAACACATGAGGATAGACTAAAAAGAAAAGAAGCAATATTTTCATATTAATTTAGAAAAATAGTTGCTGTGTTATGGGCATGTGATAAATTGTAGGGGCTTTATTTTTGTAGTTGCAGACAGGTTGTCAGTTGATGACTTTAAATTGTCCATTTTGTGAATTCTGATTATTTTAAGCAGTCACTTCAGATCATATATTCTATCACAGCCATATACTTTTGTCTTTGTTTTTTAAAGGTAAATAAAATCATATGCCATGTGATAATGTGCTGGTCAATGACAAATGTGTATATGTGGGTAGTTGTATAAAAATATATTACCTGTTGACTTCGTAGTCATCTTTGTGTGATCATTCCATCTGAAATGTTCACACAGCAGCAGTCACCTGCCACTACATTGCTCAGAACATTTCCTAGCCACTGCTCATTGAGTGGCCATGTGAGCAAGAGGGGAAGGCATTTCAGCATATATTATGTTAATAGATATGGTGTTTGAAACTTCTTATAAAATCTGAGGCAAGATGTCTCAGCTGCTTTTTTCTACATCTTTGCTTTTTTTGTATTTTAAATGTTACAAGTATTATGTAAAGCCTACTCTTTTTTTTTTTTTTTTTGAGTAGTTCATAGTAGTAATTCTGGTAAGTAAATGTTGTATAAGTTTATTAAATTGAGTCAATTAGTCATGTATGTATGTATGTATGTATATATGTATGTATGTATGTATATATGTTATGGCTGGCTCAGCCTGCCTTCGGGGTGAGGCTGGCACAGCATGTGGTGCTGGGGATTGAACCAGGATTTTCACAGTTGCCTAAGCTTGCATAAGCAGGTGCTTTAGATTACTGAGCTATCTCACTGGCTGAATTAATCTTTTGAGCAGATTTTTTTCCAATGCTACTTCTGTACATGAATAATATTTGAAGTTTATCAAATTGGCTAGATATCTCTCGCATGGAATGTACACATGGGATAGAGTGTGTGGAAACATTTCTGACTTTAATCATTGTATTTTTAAACATTTTTTTTCTTTTGTTGATAATTTTAAAAATTTAGTGGAATATAATTTTGATCATCAATTTCAGATTAACTTTAACTTGTAAAACCATTTTTCAGGCTGTAGCTTGCCCTTTTTTCACTAGCAGTATCTTAAAGAAAATTGAAGATATGTGTGTCTTAGTTACTTTTTACTCGTTGCTGGGACAAATACCTGACACCCAAAATGAAGGAAGGAAAGGCTTATTTAGCTCACAGGTTGTGGAGGTTTTAGTCCATATTCAGCTGGCCCAAGGCTGAGTGGAACAGAGCAGAGAGCATCCAGTTCATGGCGGTGGAACAACAACAAAATGGCGACAGAGGCAGCCAACCAAACAGTGCAGCAGAGAGCAACAACTCTAGTCTATCTCTGTTTCTCTTTATATTCCTATCAGGCTCTCTGCCTTAGGATATCTGCCCTAGACCACACCCGTAGTCCCAGCCCTACTGAGACTGATAATCCCATCAGTACTAAAACACATAATCCTGATGAAAATATGTAATATAACCATTGCTAAATTTAAAATAAATAAATTTAAAACAAAACAAAACAAAACAAAAACCCACATAATCCCAGTGACTCATGAGTCAAGTCTCAATCTATAGAAGTCGCCGCCCAATGACTACATGAACCTTTGGCGGGACAACTAGACATTAACCATAACAAAGTGAAAAGCTTATATATGGTCTATTTACTTAAAATAATAAAAATAGCCTGCTGACATATTGAAGAAATTGGATTATGATTGATTGGGGGGCGGTAAGCTCTAGCTGTATAATTAAGGCTGGCCTTGAACTCTAGTGCAGCCCAGACTGACTTCTAATTTGCAGTAATGCTGGTGTCTCAGTCTCTCCAGAGCTGGGATTACAGCTGTACCCACCACTCTTGGCTAGACATTGATAGTATTCTTTGAAGATAATATTTTAGAAGATACTTTTTGTGTTATATGTGAGCATCTAACTCTAGTTGTTATTTTTTATTAAATTGTCACAGTTTTTCTAAATAGCAAAAGATCAAAAGAAATCCAGATAGGTTATGCTTTTCTAACTATTGATCCATCTCGTACAGTATAAATATATTTGTCTGGCTTGTGTGGAACATTGTGTTTGAGGCATAGTATTAGAAAAAAAATAATTTTAAGAATCCCAATAAGTTATGTTATAGCTCTCCTTAGAACATGCATTGTCTATGGCCAACCAGATGCTTAAGCAGACACAGGGGCTGGGGATTTAATCCCTGGGCCAGCTGTGCTGGCCCCACCCCCTGGGCTTCGCTAAGTGGGTGAATGAGACTGGGCATGATGGTGTGTGCCTCTAATCCTAGTGCTTGGGAGACTGAAAATGGGAATCACTATGAGTCTAATCTACGTAATGACATCGTACACACCCTGTACACCCTGTCTTAAATTCATATGAAAAACCAAACCTGCATGCATTCTGTTTTGGTGTTAAAAACTGCTTCTCAATCACTGTCCCATCTGCTGACCAACAGGGATCTCATTTTTTACTAAGGGGCAGACTTTTCACTTTTTACCCTTTTGATCCCTTCTGTTGCCTTCTTTAGAAATTCTTTTCTGGCATTTAATAGATGGATATCATCGTCTTTACTGACACATTCCTCTCTTTACTGTTTTTTTTTTTGTTGTTGTTGTTGTTGTTGTTTGTTTTTTTTAACCAGGGATTGAACTCAGGACCTTGTGTTTGCCTGGCCACTGAGCTAGCTCCCCAGTCTTTCATTCATCTTTTTAATCTCTCATCTCTCCATGTACCTAAATATGGGTGTTTTCCATGACTTGGTCTACAATTTCTTCTTGCCAGGTTTAGTAGAACCTATTAATTTATTTTTTATTTTATTATTTTATTTTATTTTATTTTTTTGTCTTTTTGAGACAGGGTCTTGCTATGCAGTTGAGGCTGGCCTTGAGCTCACTTTTGTAGCCCAGGCTGGTCTCGAACTCACTTTGATCCTCCTGCCCCAGCCTCCCAAGTGCTGGGATTACAGGCGTGTGCCACCATGCCCGGCAGAACCTATTAATTTCTTTCCTATATGTGTAGCATTTCCCGGGCAAGGGATGTAGTGTAGGGGTAGGGCATTTGTATAGTGTTGTGAGGCTCTTAGATGAAATCTCAGCATTGAAAATTCAAAGTTCTCAGTGGAGTCTGATTTTTTTTTTTTTTTTTAAAAGAATGTATTTTATTTTATTTATTATTTTTATTCTTGTTTCAGAACCTTTGTTTATTCACTCATTTTTTCGGCTGGCTCAGCTGCCCTGAGGGCAGGACTGTTGCAGCATGTGGTTCTGGGGATTGAACTGAGGTCCCTGAAGCCGCCCAAGCTTCCCCAAGCAGGCACTTTAGACCACTGAGCCATCCCGCCGGGCCCCTGGAGTCTGATTTTTGTTTTTTTTAAAGAATTTTTTATTTAATTTATTTTTTTTTCTTGTTTCAGAACCTTTGTTTGTGTATTCATTCATTTTTATGGCCGGCTCAACCCACCCCGAGGGCAGGGCTGGCGCAGCATGTGGTGCCGGGGGTCGAACCTCCGTCCCTGAATCTGCCCAAGCTTCCCCAAGCAGGCGCTTTAGACCACTGAGCCAATTCCGCCGGCCCTGGAGTCTGATTTTTAAACTTTTCTCATTACCAGTTGCATGTGGCCACCTAATCCTGGCTTCTTCTTAGATCCACTGTGTGATCCTTTTCTCTTTTTTGGTACTAGAAATTAAGTTTAGGACCTAGTACTTGCCAGCACACACTTGTACTGCTGTGCCACATTCCTGGCCCCGCTATGTAATTCTGTCAATGGCATTGCAGTTATCTTGTTGTGCGTAAAACATTAACATCACCATGTGTCTTTTTTTTTTTTTTTTTTTGTCTTTTTAAGACAGGGTCTCACTATGCAGTTGAGGCTGGTCCTGAGCTCACTTTTGTAGCCCAGGCTGGTCTCGAACTCGCATCAATCCTCCTGCCTCAGCCTCCCGAGTGCTGGGATTACAGGCGTGCGCCACCACGCCCGGCTACCATGTGTCTTAAGATAGTTTTCTCTCATTTCTGAGACAAAATACCCAACCCTCAAAATTAAGGAATGAAAGGTTTATTTAGCTCATAGTTAGTGGAAGTTTTAGTCCATAATTAGCTGACTCCAAGGCAGACTGGCACATGGCAGAGGGCAGCAGTTCATGGTGGCAGAAAACAGCAAAACGGCAAGAGCCGAAGCAGAGGAGCAGTGGCAGCAGCAGAGAGCAGGCCTCTCTCCCTTTCTTAGACTGCATTCGGGCTGTCCATCCCAGGGCTGTTGTAGCACTCACACCTGTAACCCCAGCAGTTCTCACATCCATAATCCCAGCGTTGGACCATGACTTAATCACGAACTCTGGAAACTGGCCCCACGGCTGCATGAGGCTTTGGGGAACACGTAGACACAAACCACAACACCAAGTAATTTTTACTCTCATGTTTCTATTATACATCTATTTATTTTTCAATTTCTAGCTCTTCTTTCTTACTCTCTATGCCATTTACTCAGTTCTGGTTTTCATTGCCTCTTATTTGAACTGTACTAAGCTTCCTGACTAACGTCATTTTCCTATCCTTGTCTCTGTCCCAGCCAATTTATCTCATCTATCACAGTGATACTACATTTACTAAGGCATAGCTTTGATCATATCTAAAATCCTTTGGTGTTCTATAAAAATTATTCATTCCTAAAGAATCCTCTGAAAGTCAATGTGTGGCCTGTTAGCAATATTTCTTAACAATTTTGTTTTTTACACCTTACTAAATTATCTTTTTGTTTATACTGTCTTGTTCTACTCCCCCCCCCCCCCACATTACCTATGTGTGATAACCCTTATGAAAGAACAATTCACTGGAACTCTAGGACATTAAGGAAGCCATTTTTGGTTCAGTTGCCTAGGCTGGGCTAGAACCTGCATGTGGGTCTCTGCTGCTCTATGGAAAGGAGCAGTTATTGCTCCCCCCCAATCATTTGTCCATTTTCTCTTAGTATCTTATGTATTTCTCCTTCTGATTTATTATTATTATTATTATTATTATTATTATTATTATTTTAATGTATTTGGTACAGGGTTTAAAGGGTCTCACTACACAGATTGGATTTGTAGTGATCCTTCTTACTTGTCAGTCTCCCAAGTGCTGGGATTACCTGCCTGTACTGACATACCCAGTTTCACTTGCTGGCTCAGTGTGCCCTGGGGGGCGGGGCCGGCATGGCAGGCCAGGGATTGAATCCCTCACCCTTCTGTCTGCCTAAGCAAGTACTTTAATCTGCTTAATCTGACTGGCCATTGTATGTATGTATGTATGTATGTATGTATGTATTTTTATACTGGGAATTGAACTCAGGACCTTGTAGTTGCCAGGCAGGCACTTATGCTGCTGAGCTATATCCCCAGCCCTCTCCTTCCAATTTTGCATGCATATATCTAGTAATAATGAGCAACTAGTTGGAAGACAACACTGTGCATTACAACAAATACTGTGAAATTGTATTTTTTTAAATGAAATTCTGATCACTTGTAATTTTTCTATTTTCATACTAATTTGTACTCTGAAAAAAAAAAAAACCTGCAGTCCTTTTACCTCAGCCTGTCTCAGTGCTTAGATTACAGACCGACCTTGACTGAGGATGGCTCATTGGAAAAGACAAAGTGCTGAAACGCTTCTGGAACATTAAATACACATCTGAGTTAAAAAATGCAACAGCAGCAGCCAATTCAGTGGAGTAGGGCCCCGTACCCCATATCTAAACTTGAAGTATTTTTAACCACTGTACTCTTAAAGAAAGAAGGCTTTTATTCATCAGTAGCTCTAATCTGAGTACCATTTTGCACTGAGAAGATAGAATGAACATATAGCTTACAAAATTATTTTTTTGTGTTTTAAGCAGAAACCAAGATACAAACTTCATTCACATTTATAGGACAGTCACCTTCCTCTTCCCACCCCATAGTGAGGTTTAAACCATTGGGTGCTGTACTGCTGAACTGCATCCGTAGCCCTTTTAAAAAGTTTTTGTTTGAGGACAGGATCTCTGAATTGCTGGGGAGAGATGGGGATTGTGAGACAAGGTCTTGCTGATGTGGTTTAGACTGGTCTCACCTCATAGCAGTTCTCCTTTCCCAGCCTTGTGAATGCTGTGATTATGGATATGGACCACTGATACGCTTTTGTGGTTGTGGATGTGTAGGTCTGAGACAGGGTTTCATTATGCAGTTCAGGCTGGCCTTGAACTCACTTTGTATCCCAGGATGGCCTCAGACTTGTAGCAATCCTTCTGCCTCAGTCTTTTGAGTACTGGGATTCTAAACCTGTCCCCCCACACCCAGCCTACGTGCTTCTTTTTAACCTGTTTCCTAAAATTTTATTTGTTTGTTTGTTTGTTTGTTTATTTATTTATTTATTTATTTATTTTGGTGGTACTGGGGATTGAACTCAGGACCTTGCACTTGCCAGCTAAAATTTATTTTAAAATTTTTATTACTACATGTTTGCAGCTCATAATGTATTCATTCTGGGGAGTTGGCATATGTACCTTACTTAATCTTTGTACTCTGTCTCCCTCCACATCTTGATCCTCTTCCCATTTGTAAAAAGATCTGAGCCGGGCGTGGTGGCTCACGCCTGTAATCCCAGCACTTGGGAGGCTGAGGCAGGAGGATCGTTGTGAGTTCGAGACTAGCCTGGGCTACAAAAGTGAGCTCAAAGCCAGCCTGAACTGCACAGTGAGACCCTGTCTCAAAAAAAAAAAAAAAAAAAAAAAAAAA
>PVJA010020967.1:0-36239 GCA_004027025.1 Myocastor coypus | reverse complement strand
AAAGAGGAGGAGAAGGAAGAGGAGGAGGAGAGGAAGAAGGAGGAGAAGGAGAAGGGGAGGAGAAGGAGGAGGAGAAGAAGGGGGAGGAGGAGGAAGAGGAGGAGGAGAAGGAGGAGGAGGAGGAGAATGAGGAGGAGGAGGAGGAGGAGGAAGAGAAGGAGAAGGAGGAGGCGAAGGAGGAGGAGGAGGAAGAGAAGGAGGAGAAAAAGAACCCCTCTGCAAAAAAATGAAACAAGATTCAATCCCTGGAACCACATGCCATGCCAGCCCCACCCACAAGGTGGGTTGAGCCAGCCAAAAGCAAACTATAAAAAACAAACAAACAAACAAAAGCCAGAATATCCTTCAACTACTGAGTGGATAAACACACATTGTGTTCTGTCTCTGCCGAGGAACAAACCATTAATAAATAACAGCACAAATGAATCACAGTACCTTATTCTTAGTGAGAGAGGTTGAATTCATTATTTCAGTGAATGGAGAGAAGATTCTGGAATAAACCATAAAACTGAAGGAGATAACTATGATTGCCAGAGGCTGACAGGTGCAAATAACTCAAAGAAATAACATGAGGAAATTCTAGTGACAACATCATTCTCCATCTCAAATTTGTGGTAGTGACATTAACTTGAACTTAATGATCACAAATTTCTACACCAAAAAGTGCAAATGAATTTTATATAGATTAAAAACTGAATGGATTAAAAAGAAAAATAAGTAAAAGCATTAATAAATATTAGTCAAATGTTCAAGTGAATCTTTGTTGAATGACCATACTTTATTAGTTGGTTTCATGTTGACATTATTTTCCTGATATTTTCAAACAAAAATGTATATTCTTTATTAAAATACATCATTTCTAAAAATCTATAGCAACAAACTTAAAAAATGGAAATCATGTTTGTTTCTTATGACAGTAAAATATTAATAAAATACTTAAGAATAACACATTAAGAAATGCTAACAAGCTCTAAAAATTTTGAGAAAAGCAAAAATTAATAAAAGGTTATATTTTATTCCGTGATGGGACAATGAATTTTATTGTAAGAGGTCCGGATTCAAGTGAGATACAAGAACAATGTTCTGAAAGCTATTCTGCTTGATCCTACAGTATATTTGGATGACCCAGACTATATTAAAAGAATAGAAACATTTCAGTAAAGAAAAGAAATGTATGTAGGAGACTGGGTATGGGTCCTTAAGTCTTCTTATCATGATTTAGTAATTAATAATAGTGCTTTTCTCAAAAATATGAATGCAGGTCAAAGTAAACACATACAGAATCCAGAAATATCTATAAGTTAATTTGATTATCATTGTATAATAAGGCAGTACTATCTATCATCAAGGAAAACTACATTGCTTATGTAATGTGTAATGACACTGGAACTATTACTATTGCTAAGCCATTTGGAAAAGTTTGCTTTTCTATCTTACCACTTAAACTTTAAGCCATTAAACGAATAAATCACATTTAAAGTTTTAAAAACTTGAACAATTATCTTCCCATTCCTTTGGAACTATAATGTCTTGCGTTTTCCAGTATTATGACAAAATAGATATCTTTTCTTATAATCAACATGATTCACTTAGTTTTGGGATATAATAACTTCACCAAGGTTAGAAACAAGACTTTGCATGTTCATACTCATCAGCTTTCTTGTTGGTAGGACACAGTAACTACTCCCTACAACTTAATGCATAGGTTGTATTTAACTTTCACCTTCAGGGGATCAGTCCATGGTTACCTAGTTCCAATGGACAAACATAATGGTAGAAGAGAAAGGTGAACAAAGTTTCTTAGTTCATGAAGGCCTGGAAGGAAAGAAGGGAACAGTGTCAGGCAGGGATAAGGACCAAGGTATAGCACCCATCACACATCTCCGTGACACCTAGATGTGTGCTCCACTTATTTCTAGGAAATCCAAAGCCAATCAAGCTGACACGTGAGTCATCCCCACAGTTTCTAGGCAGTGGGTGCCTGTAGATAAGTCTGATTAATGAATATTCTTTGAAATGACATAGTTTTCTGTTTTGCTTATTTGGAGAATACCCATCTTGGAATAATGGAGTTGTGCTTGTTTCAACTAGTTCACATATCTTGCTCGAATGAAGTCTTTCCACCCTATTCTAACCTAATAGACATAATCTTCAACTCTTACATTGGAGAAAAAAGCATTATTATTACAATTATTTCTTACACTAAAACAGCAGAAACTGTTTCTCAGGAGGTGGGTATAAATAAAAGCTTACTAAAAATATTATTTTTTCCATATAGGGTCTTACTGTGCAATTTAGACTCATAGTGATTCTCCTATCTCATCCTACCCAGTGCTGGCATTATACATGTGCACCACTATTTCAGTTTTAGCGCCAGCACTGTATGCCCTGGATCATGCCAGCAAGACATGAGGTACGAGAGACTGAAGTCATGACTTTGCATTTATGAGGCAGTCGCTTATGCCATGGAGCTATTTCCACAGCCCTATAACTAGAAGTATTTATCTGGAAATTTTTCCTGTTCAGTCACTTTATTCCTCAATTTACCTTACTCCTGACATTTTTTGCTTTGTTTTTTATGTGTAGTTTCATATTTTGCTTCTAACATAAAGAAGTTAAAGTTTACACAATGCTTTCTAAATTTTCCAACATGTGCTCATAAAGCGTTATGCTGATTCAGCTAGTAATGATAAACATCTTGCAAGGCACTTCTCCTTCACCATATACTTACTGTCACTTACTCCACCCTGGATAACTGAATTCACAGAGAACTCCATCTCTTTGAAGAAGAAAAATTAGTATTGTTCAACAGTTTCTATTATCTATGTATCATGATGTTATGGTTAAGAACCAAAGGTAGACTGTGCTTAACAGGTAGATTTTATATTTTCCTGTTGCTTATATATAGAGAAAATTAACTTTTCTGCCCAGGTTACCTCATTTGTTAATTTTAGACAATGCAAACTTTGCAGCATTGTAGTGAAGCTTTCTTGAAATAACACTTTTTCTTATACTTCATAATTTTTATTCAGACACTTCTGTTACACACTTCATTTTAAGTTAGGAAAACAATTTTTTTTTCTTTTTAAAATTCTTTTTATGAGAGAAAAAAGATAAAATAGCACTGAAACAGTTTCAAAGCAGGCTAGTAGGATGGCTATAATAATTAATACATTGTACATTGTTGTTTTCATAGTAGATATTCAGAGGTCAACATGCAGGTATGATATTTGTCTAAATGATATTGCATAAACTTTTATTCTCAGTGAACTAAGAGAAAGTAACTGTACATCTACCCTAACTCTGTTATGTATACATATATTTGTTTTATATTTTTTCACAACAAAATGATCCTTTATTTACACTTTTGTGATGTTAGTAACACATGACAGTAGGTTGCATAGCAATTGATTGATAACCTTAACCAGTTAAGGTGTTCATCTCAAGAGTGAGGTAGTTTATTGACTTCAGGCACTGGGCAAAGTCCCACCTACACATATTTGATCAATTTCCTAGCTTTGTGGCTCCCAACATATTCCCCTTTTTTCATTTTGTTTTGTGAGAGACGGGTGTTCCACTGCAGTTAGAGAAGCTGTATTTGGAGAAGTCTTTAAAAGGTCTTTTCATACTTGAAACCAGCATAAAGATTGTAGGTACTTGCATTCAGAAAAGTACGACAATATAGTCCAATAGTCCATACCAGTGGTGGGTTATCAGTAGAACTGGCAATTGTCAGAAATTGTTGACTTGAGCCTTTTACAGCTCAGCATGTTAATATAGAATTATTTTTTAATACCTTGTGGTTATACTTTTCTGCTGAAGGGTTAAGTTCAACTTAAAGCAAGACCTATATAACTAAAGATGTAACTTCTGTATCTGACGAGGTCAGCCAAATCCCCTCATGATTTACCCTGAAACCATGTACAGCATCTTGTAGATCTTTTTTCAGTGTAATCCATCTGGATGAGTCACAGCCATTGCTTGACCAATTTGTTCTCTGTGAAAGCCTGAGAGCATTTTTTTAATTCTCTGAGTGACTCCTCTTGGGTGCACTATACATCGTCAATCACTTTCCACTGTGACCCCATAATTTCCTTAGCCAGAAAATTGAGACATCACCAAGGACATCATAACATATGGTCTCTTATGTCCTGAGTCCTCACTGATCTTGAAGGGTGAGGGCCAAAATATTGACTATCCTTGTAGCTCTTCTATTTATCTAGTTTTTGGTTTCAAATTTTAGTCACTAACCATCCCAAAGAGAAGTTTAATGACATTATTGCCCTGTAACAAAGGCAAGTGAGGTTATCATCACTATCTTCTGTCTGAATATCAAATGCCTTGGACATAACATGGACAGGCTGTTTTCCAACAACCATGGATATGCTAAAATTTAAAACCCTACACAATGTGAAAAAATCAATTACACATTTTTATACAGAAATTTAGAAATCAAACCACACACAACATTGTAGCAAACCAATCCTATGACATTTTTCTTATCTCTTGTTTTCTTTTATTATCTTTTTTCAAACATTTACTTTAAAGAGAGTATAGCAATAACTGATATGAACTTAGAAGCAGTATGCATTTAGAAGAACAAAATGATAGGTATTTCAAACTTGGTTTTAGTATTAAACATTGCTATCCTCAGTGTATAGGTTCTTAGTTCACAGATATGAGCATATAGAGATAGTCAGGGTGAGAATTCTACCAATTAACTGCTATTTTCAAAAACCTGATGGGGATTCATAGGAACATTGTCATAACCATCTTGTTTATATAATTGTATGGTTTTGTCCCTTCCATATTTCCTAACTTTTCTCCTTTCTCTCTCATTGTTTAATATTTAATTTTCCACTTTCCATTTAACTGTGTTATAAATTTCCGTTATTTTTTTCTTTTGAGTTGTTACATTTGGGAGACAATATCATATTTATACATGTGGGTCTGGTTTACTTCACTTATGAGTATATCTTCAAGGTGCATCTACCTATATACGAAGGCTTTGAGTTTATTATTTTTTATAGCTGACTAATAATCCATTGTATAAAAACACCACATCTTTTTCATCCGTTCCTCAAGTGATGGGCATTTTGGTTGTTTTCAAGATTTGGCTGTCACAAATTGTGCTGCTACAAGCTTGGGTGCACAAATATCACCATGATATGATGTTTTCAGTTCTCTTTGGGAAAATTCCTAGTAGGGGGATAGCTAAATTGAATAGGATTCCCAGTCCTAGTTTTTTAAGGAGTCTCCACACTGATTTACACAATGGTTACACCAGTCTACATTCCTACCAGCAGGGGAGAAGTGTTTCTTTTCCCTGCAGCCTTTTCAAACAAATACTTTTTTTTCTGTTGGTTCAGGACACATTTTCAATCATTTTTAATTAGGGCACAGTATTAAAAAGATGACCAGCAGCTAATAAATGCATAAGGTTTTACTTTTCAGAAATTTTTATGATTCTAAGTGTTGAATTCAAGCAAGAAGCATTAGTGGATCGTCATTGAGAAGCAAAACAATTTGAATAGGCACGACATTCTTGTTAATTATAAAAGTTCCACTGGGAAAAGGTCCAACATGTATTTTATTATAATTTTTTGTATTTTTAGAAAAGGTTCTACACATGTTCAGGGTCTCACTACTAGATGGGACTCATAGTGATCTGCCTGTTTACAACTTCCCAAGAGCTGGGATTACAGGTGCGCTCCACCATGCCCAGTCTCAATTGCCACCTCAGAGCACCCCTGGGGTGGGGCTGGCATAGCAGTCCCAGGGATCAAATCCCCGGCCCCTGAGCCTGTTTTTTTTTTTTTTTTTTTTTTTACTTTAACAAAAGATCAGATTTAGCATTGAGGCTGATAAGACATGATTTTGCATATCTTTCTATAGGATAAGTACATATCAACTATGAAAGAGTCTTGAAGGAATGCTACATCTGAACAGAAATATAAAGCAAGAATCAGGAAATCTCAAGAAAATGACTATATATATATATATATATATATATATATATATATATATATATATATGACTCATAGTGACTATCCTGTTTTTCAGCCTCCCAAGACCTGGGATTACAGGGACATGTCACTACACCTAGTATCAATCAGTGTGCTCTAGCCATGGGGCTCACAGCATGCTAGGAATCAAACCTCATTCAGTGTGTCTGCATAAGCAGGTGTTTTAATACACTGAGCTATCTGGCTGGCCCCAGATGAAAGCTATTGATTGAAGATAATTATAGAAAAATTGTCACCAAGGGTATTGATTAAATAATTTAGAGCAGATTGAGATGAACAGTTGGGAACTTTGGAAATTATCAATGTTTTGATAATATAACAGAAGTATAGAAAACCATGCATCTTGATTTTGTATCACAGAATATATTAAATATTTAAACTGTTCTTACATTTGACCACGTTATTTTGTTTTATAGGAGGCTAATATATATTTCAAGAAAGACATTTTTCACCTACAAGGACAAATAAGTGTTCACACTCATATACATATAGAAAAAGTATATGTTTGTGTGTGTGTGTGTGAGAGAGAGAGAGAGCTTATTGTGTGATTAAATTTGATAGCTAACTTGATTGGATTGAGAGAAACTTAGGGACTTCTTAAAGCACAGTTCTGGGTGTGTTTGAGGGAGTCACATGACCATAAACTCTGAAATTATATCTGGACCTTATGAATCTTTAAAAAAAAAAAAAGATCTTTCATTTCATGAGTAACTTATCTAAAAATACTTGAATTAGCTCAAAACTATTTAAAAAACACAAAAATGCTCAAAATATTTTATCACTTCACAATAATACCTTAATATTTATCCCTAAGGTCAATATTATTTTGCCATGACCTTATGATGCATCAAATATCCAGTAGAATAGACTAGAGTAGTTTGAGTTTCATTAACTTCCTATTGATGTATCCTAGTAAAACTGTATTAATATGCTGAGCTGTAAAAGTCTCAAGTCAATAGCTTCTGACATTGCCAGTTCTGCTGGTAACCCACGACTTTTATGGATTCTTGGACTATACATCTACTTTCTTGCATTCTAAAGAATTACTATGAAGACAACAATATGCATTGTATTGATTATTGTGGCTGTCCTGCTGACATGCTTTGAAAATGTCTCGTTATTATTTCTTTCTCATTGAAATTAATAAAATTAAAAAAATAAAATGGTGAAAACTACCTCCTTGAAGGATGTATACAACTTTACTACTGCTTTTCAGTCTGTCTTGCTACAGTACATCAACGAAGCTCTAAGGGGAATCTTCCATGTTTCTATCCATTGTAATTTGGTTCCTTACTGCTCCAAGTTCAGGAAAAACCTCATGCTCAGATCTCTAGAAACTTAACAAAGATCCTGGTGACACTGTAATAACTAAATTTCAAAGCAGCGAAGAATAATTGCAGTCCTCAAAAGCCAAATTTTAGCTATGCTTGCAATGTGGCTTTAACATTTCTTGCTTTTAATACAAATAATAATGCACTGGAATGAATGTCCTTAATGAGATACGTAGATACTTTTCTCATGAAAATAACTGGTTCTAATGCACAGAGTTGGTTATTTTTCTTAGAATTGTCGAAGGAGAGTGCATTGTAGCTTGTCTCTTCTTTGAAAAGGAAGGAATAAACTTGCTTACTTGATGAGAATTGAAGATGAGTGGGGACTTTTAATGTGTCACCTAAAATTAATTCTTACTGCAAGGGAAAGTCTTTGAATGGCATTTAGAATTGCTTTAAACAACTACACAAAAGCTGAAGTGTTTATGAGGAAAGTTTTGTCAGGCAGCAGTTGACAATTTTATACTGATTCTCTTCTCCTCTATTTTTCACCGTGTTGATATTTCATGTATTTACTTCACTAAGATTATGTGGTTGAAATGATATCAGTTTTCTTTCTATGTATCCTGCTGGGAAAGAAAGAAGAGAAGAAGAAAAATAAAAAATAATATTGCAATCCTATACAATAGAAATAGCTTAATCAAATGAATAAGGCCCTCTTTCTTTAAATATACAGGGACATAACTATTTAATAAGGCTTTTCAAATGCAGAGGCTGTGATAATTTAAGCAAAACAGCATGAGTTGCGTAATTAATGTGACTATTCTGGCCTTGAAAACAGTATTTTTATTATAAGGCTCATTTTCTTTCCTGGTTTTGGAGGGTGTTTTTTCATGCACAGTACAGTGTTTCACACTGAACCATGGGTGAATGGATTCATCAGGATGGAATATTTTTATTTCTAAGTGTGTTTATACTGTTAGGCAGCCCATAGTAAGTACTTAATGGATAACACAATGGGTATTGAAGTAATGCATTTGAATCTCCATTTAGTGCTTTATTTTTATTGGGGTCTCAAGCCATATGGGCCATCAAGTAAAGAATGAACGTCTTGAGAGTAAGCAGATTGCTATGGCATACATCTGATCCAACAGAATTTCAATAGTAGTTGTAAGCTTTGCCTTTAGCCAAATAAGAATGAAAAGATTCCTTCTTTTCTCACTGACAATTTCTGTAATTCCTTTGACCTCAGTCATAACAACCATTTTCCTTTAAAAGAAACAGCAGCTATAGAAATGCTCTAGTAAACTCATCTTTCTAATCCTTCTCCTACTGAAATAGAATGAGCCACCATGATGGAACCATGAAAACCACACTGCCTCATTCCCTCACTGCCAGAAGAAAGGAGGTGGAGGGCGAAGTACAGGTGTACCAGGAGAGGTGATGTACGCATTCTGCTTGCCTTTTCCCCAGCATAGTGATGAAACCAATTGCCATCCTGCAAATATTCCTACTCCAATATTCCCCAAATTCCCATCTTGAAATGTAGTGGGCATTGTACTGGTAGTAGGTGGACACTTTAACAGTGATTAGACCACAAAGGCTTCTTCTTTGTGGCCCTTCCGTGAACGTTGCATGTCTTGGAAGGTGATTGGTGATAAGTGCTGTAGTCATCAGCAGATTATTCCATTAAGTATTTCAGAACCTAAAGGAGATATTAGGAGGTGGGGCTTGGTTGGAGGTGGGTCCCAGGGATGTGACCTAGAGGGGCTCATCTTTGTCCGTGCTTCCTCTCTTCTCTCCGCACCCTGCCTACATTGAGATGAATGCATTTTCTTCGGCTGTCTTTGGCCACCATCTTTTTGCCATGGATCCAAGTAACCATGCTCAAAAACTGTGCACCAAAATAATGCTCTTTTCAAGACTTGTGGGTGTTGAGTATTTTGCACCAGGAATAACGTGAGTGGAACAAATGTGAGTAACCAGCTCCACTCAGTGTGGCTCTCTGGTGCCCTGCTTCTGTCTGGTGAGGACACAGCATTCTGCCTCTGGTAGCAGCAAAGCACTGACACAGAAGCAAGAGCAACTCTCAGAAGACAACCAAACAAGACTGTACTCAGCCCTGACTTCTACCCCAGAGAACTGGGAGAAAGAGGCCTCTGTTCTTCCTTCTGTCATTTCTAAGTTATCCAGTCTCCACACTTCATGTACTGAAGAATGGCACAGTGGGTAGAAACTGTAACACTGTGTGCCATCCAGGGCTCCGAAGGAAAGCCCAAGTCCCAGTCAGACAGCATGATATTATCTGGTCAACCAGCCAGCTCTCAAAGAGCACAGAAACCCGTACATAAATTACTTTGTATCCCTCTAAGTGTATAAGATTATTAAATTCCTGAATGAGTTTTAGATTCTCTATAAAGCAAGCTTAGGTATAACTGTCCAGTTTGAGAAGTGGATACAAGGAGTATTGCTCTCTGAAATTTTATTTACTATGCTTTTACCTTATTTATTTATTCATTCATTTGGTACAGGGTCTCATCATGCAGCTCAGAATTGTAGTGTTCCTCCTGTCTCAGCCTCCCCAGTGCTGGGACTGCAAGCAGGCACCATCATACCCAGTTTTATGGCCTGCACAGAGTGGGGAGGGCATGGAAGGCATGCAGTACTGGGAATGGAAGCCAAGTCCTTTTGCTTGCCAGGCAGGCTGCTAGATCACTGAGCTACCTCCCTGACCTTATTTAGAGATGATGTTAATTTGAATTGCTTTTAGTGGCTAGAATAAGTCTGTTATAAGCCGCACCTTGAAAATCAATTTATAGAGTAAGCACCAGTAAATTATTTAAAATTTGAATATGAGTTTTTTAAACTGTGAGAAGCTGCGATGAGCTCTTGATCTTATGTTGCCAACCAAAGTAGTCCTTGGTTTAATGAGTACTGTTTTATGCATAAATTACAGTCAGAACCTAATGTTGAATTAGTCAAGGCTCACGCAATCTTAATATCATTTTTAGCTTTCTTATAACATCAGCTTAGAAATATAGCAATTTGTGCTAATAAACTATTGAAGTGTTTTTGTAACATTTTTCAGAGATAGTTGATTGCTATTATTTCTATTTAGCTGATTAAAAAAAAACTGTGGCATAGTAATATTACAGTATATACTGCAAGAACAAATACCATAGGTTTACAACTGAGACTACTAAACTGAATTAATGTTTTCTTAATATTAAAAGATGTAATTCATGCATAAAAATTTTTAAGGTAGTCTTCATTTTTCACATACATGAAAAACTTTAAAATTGCAGAATTTTAATTTTCTCTAGATACGATATACCTATATGTTCCCTGATATGATAGGAGCACTTACAAATGGCTACAAAAACACTTTCATTAGTTTAAACTATTTAAATGCTGTTGAACAAAGTATTAAATCATAAATGGTAGAGAATATTTTTCCTTTAATTATGAGACTTGTATTTTGGTAAAAGATCTTATGGTTAGAAATTCTTAGAAGGATTCCTTCAAGTAAGTTGTTTTCCTTTAATATTTGGCACCTTACCCTCTTAAAGATGAGGTGATTGGCAGCATCCTTATGAAATAATCTGGTACAACATCAGAGTGCTTCCACCTACTTTGTGCTCTTCAATTACTTTAGAGACAGAATGTGGAGGTTCCTAGTGCCAACATTGCCAGAATGTTAGGGTCGAGCTGCCTGATCAGTGCCATATGTTGAAAACAAATATCAGTGAATTCACATCCATTAAAATGTGTCTTATTAGACTGTCATACTTTCATAGTTTCATTTTTATGATACTGTTTTTTAAATAATAAGACAACAGTTGTAGGCTATGGAGCATGTGTGAATATTCATTGCACTTATCAAGTGCCTTAAAGAAGAATCTGTCTCATTCAGAGTGTGACTGTGGATGGTGTTGTATATCTATTCTCCATAGATATATATCATTATTGAAGCTTAATAATTACTCCAGCTAGCAAAACTTCAATAGTGATTAGTAGACTACAAAAAGGGAAGTGTTTCTGTGTTAGGGGTTCATTTTAAACATCTTCAGGGTAGAATTCTTCATCCTTTGCATGATTGTTGTGTAGAACCAGGTAGCTGTTTGTTGGGTAGGGCTGTTCTGTTCACTGGGGTGGGGTTGCTATTTAGGGGCATCCTTGTCTTCCATGCGTCCAGTTCTGCTACCCAAAACACATCAGTATGTTGCCAGATATCCCTTCATTCTCCAAATCAACCTCACTAAGAAGCAATGTTTGGGAGATATTCAATCCCAGAGGGAAAATAAAAGGTAGAGTATATGCAAGAAAAATATTTTTGAACAGCTCAGTTCCTTCTTGTGAACATGGGAGTCATTCAATTAACTAGTGATTAACTGGGCTCTCTGGCTATTTGGTTTCTGACCCACGCAGCACGAACTAGAGCTCAATCTGAGCAGAAGGTATACATAATTGTAACAGGCGCCAAGTTTTCATTATTCAAGTAAAATTGATCTCCGGAAATTTTGCCTCTGTTAGTCAAACTAAAAGATAATGGAGAGGCTCCAATCCACAAACAAGAAGGCGTTGAGTCACTATAAACTCTTTATAGTTTTTAAATAAATCTGGGCCCCTAGAAATCACTCAAAAGAGAAAGACGAAAGGATTTTGGTGGGGAAAAAAGTGGAAAATACAAACAAATATATTCGTTGTAAACAGAATATATGTTAATGCAACTGATACCTTCAATGAAAATATAGCTTTCACACTACTAACAAATGTTGTATTAAGTAAGAACAGGAGTATTCTAAACTTATGTAAATTTGTTTAATAGCCTTTTCAGGTAGTTAAATAAAGTCTTTGAGCAAAAAATAGAAGGATTCACAAAGATAATAAGGAGCAGGCAAATTGTCTCAAAGCTTCAGGACTTGAAAGTTGAAAGTTCTCTGAGTTTTCTCTCAGTCTCTTGAAAGAATGGAGATTGAAAGAAAGCCTAGAGAATATTCCTATATCCCTCTAGACTGAGCACTTAAGAGGCTTATGCATCACCAACAGACTGACAAAAATGTCACCAAACACACCCTCTTTGGACAAAGGCTCTAATGGTGTCAATTTCAACAGAAAACTAGTGAAAGCAACTAACTCCTATTCCACAACCCAGGATAGAGGATGTTTTCCCTGTTATCAGAAGTAGCAACTCACATGCTGGTTGCTCCTTCAGGGCCTGCTGAGATGACACTCAAGGCTAGACATGGTGGTGCACACCTATAATCCCAGTTCTTGGGAGGCTGAAAATAGGCAGATTACTAGGAATCTGATCTATGTAGTGAGGCCCTGTAGACTCTGTAGTAAATACAAAAAAAGGAGAGGAAGAGGGAGGAGGAAGAGAGAAAAAGGAAGAAGAAAAAGAAGAAGAAGAAGCAAAAGAAGAAGAGGAGGAGGAGGAGGAGGAGGAGGAAACTGAAATGCCCTTCCATAGAAGATTCATAAACAAACTCTCTCTGGGACATTGTCTAATAAAGTACTACCAAGTGATGATAAAATGAGAAAACTGTGTATACAGCTTAGATAATTTACAAGGAAATTTACAGAAATAAAAATTTAAAAAGCCAGACTCAAGAGGATGCATGTTGTCTCATTCCACTTATACATTTATAAAGTAACATAAGTTTCAGCAATGGAGTAAAAAATGTTTGCCAGGCTTTAGAAATGAGAATTACTATTACCATAAAATTATAGGATGGAATTAACTTGTGTGTATGGAACAGGTGAGCATCTCGGCGATGCTGGATGTCTCAGTCACATTGTCATTGCTTAGACAAGTTGCCCAATACTCACAAATTAAAGGAGGAATGATTTTTGGTTTACAATAGTTAGAGGCTTTAGTCCATACTCAGCTGGCTCCAAGGAAAGATGATAAAGTAAAGTAGAAACAGTCCATATCAGGTCAGATATAAACTAGGATGCTCACAGCACGAGGAAGGAACCACCTACAGTGACCCCGTCCTCCAATGGGGCTTCACCTCCCAGTGTCTCACCCAGATATGAAACCATCAGTGAACTAATCTGGTGTCATACAGCGACCATGCAGCCATCTCCCAGAAGCTACACTTCACAGCCTCCAAGGCTTTGGAAGACACCTAAATATAAGCCTTGAAGTGGTGTGTGTGTGAAGCTCAACATGATGAAGTCGCATAGCTCTAAGTGAGCAAAGTGTCTGCACATGCAACTACGAAATAGGATTATTCCTGTGGCTTGTATCACTCTCCAAGATACTATTGCTTTAACTCAGCATAGCATTGTGGTTATAAAGGATGGTAACACTGGAAAAAGTGGATAACAGACTCAGAGGGCTTGTCTTACATTTAACTGTAACTTTTTGTTAATTTATATTTATTTCAGTAATTTTGAATTCCATGAATATGTCATAGCCAGTGCTAGTACAGATTGCCTTTTGGCAAACTGGCTGGGTAGAAATCAACTTGCTTCACTTTCTGGCCACAGGAAGAGATTTTCCTTGAACATATTCTTTCTCATAGCTGCAATTGCTTTCCCTAACATTCGGCCCATTGGGATTATATTAGATGTTATGGTTTGTGCATAGGGGTCCCTCCAGAGCCTCCTACAGTCATGGGGTGACTTTTGGAATTTGTAATTGATTATTGTGGAAATGGGTGCTGCCCCTCCCCTGGGGCAGGTGATTTGCATTTCAGTGTAAGGTAGGAAGAGAAGTTAGCTGCTTGAGTTACTGCTACCTCTCTCCCTTGCTCTTGCTCATTCCCACTACCAGGAAAGTTTGTTGTCTGCCCTGTGCCTCTCTGCCTTGGAACCAACTGAATATGGACTGAAACCTGCAATAACTGTGAGCTAAATAAACCTTTCCTTCCCTCATTTTGATGGTTGGTTATTTGTCCCAGCAATGAGAGAAGAGTAGCTAAGACATTTGAACATATCCATCAGGATGTTTCCATTATCAGCACGTTCTTTTCTGTACTTTGTAGATCTTTCTTTGTCTTGGTGACTCAATGTATTAGGGCATTGAAGAATTATGTTTTAGTAATAAATGACAAGAACAAATGAGTGTTTATGCATAGTCTAGGTACAAGACTAAAATATTTCATTAAAGGAAATTACAACGCATAATGGTTTAAATAAAAGTTGTTTTTTTTATTTTGTCTTTTTTTTTTAGTGACAGTTCATCAGGGCAGGTCACAGGGACAACTGTGATACTCAAGGAACCTCTGTGTCCTTAGTATTGTTCCACCTTTCCCTTGATCACCAGTTTCCTTTGGATGTCTGAGGCTGGATTACTGAAATGTATTCAACCATTATAAAATTGGGAAGTAAGCAACATCTTTGCGTGCAGGTCAGGAATGAATAGAAGGACCCACTTCCAGAAATATAAGTGGGATGTTACTCAGCCTTCAAGGAAAAAAGGGAAATCCCACCACTTGCTGCACTCGGGCTGAACCTGCAATAGTTAATGCAAGAGAAATAAACCAGGAACTAAAGGCAAGTATTGCCTGCTTTCACGTATATGCATGATTTAAAATGGACAATTCAAGGCATAGGGAAGTAGAAGGGCAACTGTCAGGAGCTGGAGAAGGGGAAAACGGAGAAGTTGGTTATAGATGCCTAACACACAGCACAGTGACTACAGTTACCAACAATATAGTATGTTCGGAATTTGCTAAGAACATAGGTCTTACAGGTTCAAATCAGACATAAACATAAAAGAAGATGGTAAACATATGAAGGGATGCTATGTTAATTAGTTTGACTGTAGTGATTTAATATGTATGTAACACATAATTAAGTTTCATAATTTAAATGTACTTAATGCTTAATTGTCAATTATATATCAATAAAGCTGGAAGAAAACTATAATTAACAGAAAAAATAGCTCTGAAATGATTATATTCTGAATGTTTTGCAGTTTTATCATATGAATTTGAGAATCTAGTGGACGTAGAATGAGATACAGAACTCGAGTTAGTACAAGGTACACTGCCTCTAAGCCCTTGAGAGAGGAGGCAGTGGGTAAATGGAGAAAAGTGCTCCGAAGAGGCACTGTCCTCAGTCCTGCCCCCGTCCCCCACACTCTTGCATCCTCATGGGGAGGCTGAGGATCTAAGTGCAGCTGCCTCCAGAGTGCAGGAAAAGCAGCCCATAGGCTGTGTGGCAACAGGTGGTCCAGGCTCTCAAAACAGAGTCCATGGGCTCTGCACAGCTGGCTGCCCACACAGCAATCCTGGGAAAGGATGCCAGTCGCCAAGTGCCTGGGTATGAAACCCACAAAATACAGTTAAATATTAATTCTAGCCACAGTTGGAAAATGACACATGAATATAAAGGAGGAACAGAAAAGTAATGCCACTACTTGCTTCATATTAATAAGTCTTTTTCTCTAAACAGCATATAAGGCAGCTCATTACAGTAAGGAGTGAAAGACACCTCTGTGTTTCGTTCCTACTCCAGCACTGCACACACATCCTTTCTTTATCCTGTCCTGTGTGCCACTTCTGCCTACCATAATTTACTAGACACATATCCTATCTTTCAATATGTTTACTTTCTGCTGAATTCAAACACATAGAAATATTCTAAAAAAATTTGTTTTGCTACTATTAAAAAAAAAAGTGCTATGAGCAGAGATGCATTTTAGTGGTAGAATACTTGCCTAGCATGTAAAAAGGCTTGGATTTAATCACTAACACTTGAAAAAGAAAACAAAACTATTACTAAATGCCAACATTCCCTAATCTTTGTAAACTGTATTTCTAGGAACTAGAGCTTGATTAGAATCAGAAAGGCTTTCTAACAAACAAGCAACAAAAGTACAAGAAAAACAGGCAGCCACATCCCTAGACTTACTCTACAGACTCAGTACATTGTAATGCGACTGCATGGTCAGCATTCATGAAGATGTGATGTTCCTCTTCAGACACTTCCAATGAGCCAAGCTTCACATGAATACAATGCGATGGAAGGAATTAAGTTTGAAAAGTAGAACTCACTTTCTCAAATGACATGAAAGATACCAGATTGGTAAAGAGCATTTGATGTTTCGGTCCCTATAGGACCCTTGTCTCAGCCTGTGCTAAAATGAAGACAGCATTTGGAAGCATTCAAGCTACCCCAACTCGCTATGCAATGGAACGCTGCTTGCTTTGCACTTGTGTCAGGAACAGAGATCGCATTTTAAAAATATATATGTTAAGGGAAGCAGTTGTATTCTGGGGTGGAATACAAAATTTCAGTTTAATTGAAAGATCAGAAAGTAACAATCTCAAGTTGTTACACTGAGCTGGAGTGACTGCATTTAAAATAGCATCACGTCATCTCAGGAGTTCAGTATGGTAATTTATAATGTATTGATTAAGTTAATGAGAAAGCCTGAGTAGTTCCTTCCACAAAAGAACAAAACATTTTCAAAAGGCAAAGCAGAAACTCTTGCAAATCAAATGTAAAGTTGCTCCAACAGCCACAAAGGAGGATGCATAACAATGTGTCAGAAGAACAAGTTGAAGTGAACAGAAATTCAGTTAAGAAAGAAAAGTTCTCAGAGCAGCGGAGAAACAGGGCTGCACACAGAAGAGCTCAGCAAATGCTTTTCCTCATTAATGCCATGCCCCCCCCTGGTCCCTTATACTGCTGCCCATGTTAGAATGCCTTGGTCACCTCTGAATCACCGTGCACCAGCATTTGCCCATTACAGATTTACACCTGTGGGGCCTTTCATTTGAATATGATTAGCAGTGCCTGGCACACTCTGCCCCACCACATCCTTTTTTTATGTATTTGGTACAGGGTCTCACTAAGCAGCTCAGACTCATAGTGATCCTTCTGCTTTTAGCTCCCCAGTGCTGGGGCCATAGGTGAACATCACGATACTCGGTCTTGGTAGCTAGCTCAGCAGTCCCAGGGCAAGGCTGATGGGGCAAGACCCAATGTATTCTTAAATGTTATGAAGAACTTTCCATTCTTCCACACAACACTATGAAATGAGGAGTCTAAATTTGCCCATTGCCAGAATTGGGGGAGACTTTCTATTAACTCTATAGTAAGGAATTACACAATTAATCAATGAAAGAGAATAAAAAGTGCGAAGGTAGACATGTGTATGCTAATCTCCTTCATGGTTTGTTCTTTAGATTTGTGAATTGGACTGTTCTCCATGCTACTTTGTGAAAAAACCAGTGTACATCTCCTGTGGTATCTTCTCACCATATCATGACTTTTATCTTGTGTTTGTTTGGGACCAACAGGTCCTGTAATTTTCTGTGCCAGAAACCAGAATGAGATGTTTTGTGGCCAAGGGTGATTTCAATAGACTAAAGGTGTCACTTTAAGAAGTAAATGTTGTTTGTGGATTTAGAAAGTCTGCAATCTGAGGGCTGTAGTGTTACAAATGCTGTC
This sequence comes from Myocastor coypus, assembly GCA_004027025.1. Taxonomy (NCBI): domain Eukaryota; kingdom Metazoa; phylum Chordata; class Mammalia; order Rodentia; family Myocastoridae; genus Myocastor; species Myocastor coypus. The sequence continues at coordinate 18,529 of PVJA010020967.1, read as the reverse complement.
ATTAGAGACCAATCCAACCAAGTAGATTCATGAGGTGAAAGCTTGGTAGGTAGCAGCAAGGATGACTACAGATTCCTACCCAAAGTGAGAAAGTAGTCTAAATGGAAAGCATTTGTTGTGTTTATTTGAAAACACTGATGTAGGTAAATCTGTCCCTTTGCTTCATAATAAGTGAACACATTAAAAATTGAAGGACAATATGTGTAAATATAAGTTGAAATGTAAGCAACACTAGAGCAGAAAGAATGATTACTGTGGCTATTCAGTAAAAGCTCATTTTTGAAAGTGTTTTCTTCCAAGAGGCCAAAGAAAATTATAGAAAACAACTTGTCATTTTTAATAAAATGAACATAAATTAGAACAGCGCTACCTGTCCAGCTTTTACGTGCTCCAAGATCCAAGCACAAGCTCCTGCTGCTATTGTTCTTTACAAATATTTCACACAGACTAGAAGTGAAAAAAAATTGCTGGCAGTCAGATTGCAGAAAAGGAGCCCTACAGAAGTGGTGCCCCTGGTCAGCTGCGTGCATACTTTACACAGCACTTTGGTTCTGCAAAAACTGTAGGACAGAAAAGGAAGCCTGCGAGGTGGATCACTCGCACTTGCCTATCCTAGCCTGGACTTACTAGAGATCCAGGAGTACAGGGGAAGTCAGAAGAGCCTAAGGAGAAGACCAACCATAAAAACTCTGGCTTAAAATGATTTTGCAAAGCAAAGACAATCTATTGCTGATAACGGCAGCCAACAAAATATAAAAATCAAACTGTGCGTTCATCCTGGATGAAATTGATTTTCCAGAACAGTGACATAAAGTGGAAAGCAAACAAATGTAGGATACTCTGTGAAGGAAAAATGGGCACTGTAAATGAGCAAGAACAGAAGAAGATAAATGATGTGAAGCAAAACATCCGAATATAAAAAAGGACAACTGTAAGTGTTAGTGAAATATAACAGATATTGAAAAAAATTTAAATGGAAAATAAATTTAGTTTCCAAAATATACTAAAAGTAATTTTATGAAAAGAAAGCAGAGGTTCAGCTTGAGTTTTTTATTAAAAGCGGAGCATTTTTTAAAACTGAAGAAATTCTGCTCTCATCATTTGGAATTTAACTATAAATACTGAATAAAAAAGAGAGATACTTTGTTCATCGATAAGAAAACTTAAAATAAAATAATAGAACTCCACAAAGGGTATTTTCCTTCCTAATATAATTATGATCAAATCAAAGTATATTTTTTCATAGAATTTTAAAAGATTATTTTAAAGTATTGGAATCGCACTACTATCACCTGTATACCTTGGGAACAGGATTTTCATTTTGGCTATGTGCTTCATACACGAGGGGGTCACACACACACACACACACACACACACACACACACACACAAATCAAAATGAGAAAGGCAGAAGCAAAGCTGAGCCATTGCTTTCTTGAGGTTGTCATGGTGACACATACTATCAACAGACACAAGACTGCTTGTTCTTAATCTCTTGATTTCTTTTTCTGGCTGCTTCTCCTCGTGATGGATGTGACTCCAAGTTCATCTACGAACACATAGCATGGACTTGAAGACACAGCTCTATCCTCTCTTTCGTGTTGCCATTTGGGAAGACTTTTCACATTTGTCACTTTCTTTGCCTTCTTTTTTGGTTATATGTTTCTACTTGAGTAACTATCCTAAAAGGTCAATATTGTTTTCCTCACAATCTTATGAACAAGTAGTGCAGAAAGGTCTAAGCTTGAGTGTTCTGCTGCCCAACAACTTTAAGATTGTTGTCAATTACTCACATGCCTGGTGCCTAATCTACTTTATAGCTAAACCATCTATTTCATAGTTAAAACTTTTCAAAGGTCATAATATATTCAGAGACACAAAAAAAATTCCTAGTGAATACAATAACATGTTTGGGTTAAGAATAACATGGATTCTGTTTATAAGAGGATGATTTTTACCACACATTTTATAGGAAAATTACTCTAATATGAAAAGGAAACACAATCATTCCAGGAAACCAAACCAATTCCCAATACATGTATACATACAATTTTATAACAAAGTTTTAGAAAATTTAAAGAGCTCTCTATAAAAAATTAATACTTGAGATAGTTTTCATGTGCATTCTTGACTGGAACAGAGGGCCCCCAGATATTTGGTCAATCAATAGTTGGTATTTCTGTGAGTGGGTATTTACTTGGATAGATTGTTCTCCTCTATGAGCGTGAACCTCTTGCAGTTAGTTGAATGCTTGAATCAAAAAGAAAAAAAGCCGGGCTTGGTGGCGCACGCCTGTAATCCTAGCACTCGGGAGGCTGAGGCAGGATTATTGGTGCGAGTTCGAGACCAGCCTGGGCTACAAAAGTGAGCTCAGGACCAGCCTCAACTGCATAGCGAGACCCTGTCTCAAAAAGACAAAAAAACAACAACAACAACAAAACAAACAAACAAAAAAAAAAAAACACCAATATGATGAAGAGTAAAGAAAATCCTTATTGCCTATGCAATAGTCAAACTTCTTGATCCTGGACACAATATCCAAGGCTTATGATGTAAAAAGGAGGTAAAGGCTAATTTGAGTCATTGGTCTAGGGGACGCAGGCTGACAGCACAGCTGAAACATGAGGGTGGAAGGTCATGGCAGCATGGCAGTGCTTAGTTCCTGGAGCTCAGAAGGAGTGACGGAGCAGAGACAAAAAGGAAGGAGTCAGTTATATATATATATATATATATATATATATATATATATATATATGTATATATATATATATATATATATATATATATATATATTAGCCAAAATTCTGCTTCTATGATCCAATTAGATGTACCCCCAGAAATATGATTTCCTAATCCCTGATGTCTTATAATCCAGTCAGACTGATTTGCTATGATTAAGTGTCACAATCTAATTTTTGTGACAGTAGAGAACCAATTTTTATTAATTCTTCAGTTTTGAAGTGAACTCTTAGGTATTTCTGCTTCTCAGTCCAGTTCACATTTATAATAATCTACACCAACAGCTTTCTGGATCTTTGGCTGTCAAATGTCCATAATCCTGTGAGCCGTTTCTCTATAACTTACTCTTATTACCTATCTTTCTGTCTGTTGGTGTATTTCTGTCTCTATGTTCTATTAGTCCTATTTTCTGGAGAAGTCTCATTAAAACACTCAAATTATGATTATTACCCTAGGAATACAGATAGGTACAACAGTCTAATGTCAATTGATATAATTTATTAAATATCCGGGCTACAAAATAAAACCACATGATTGTCTAGATGGACTTGAGGAAAGCATTTTTAGCAATAGTTGAAGATCTGTTTAAAAGGAGAAGCCAGGCGTGGTGGCAAAAGCCTATAATGCCAGCACTTGGGAGGCTGAGGCAGGAGGATCAGTGGAAGCTCTAGACCAGCCTGGGCTATGAAAGTGAGCTCAAGGCCAGCCTGAACTGCATAGTGAGACCCTGTGTCAAAATAGAAAGTTAAGAAAAGAAAGCCTTTATCTTCTTTTATGTCTTTATAAAAGACATCTACAAAAATGCATAAATAGCAGCATATTTAGTGGTAAAAGAATTAATGTTTTTCCTCTAAGACTAGAAATAAAGACAAAAGTGTTCATTTATTATAACATTTATGGAACATCACATTACAAATCCTATGTATGAGAATGTGGCAAGGAAAAAAGTGACAGATATCAAAATGAAAAAAGCAAAAATATATTTTAAAATTATATTATCTGTGCAGAAACACTGAAGAGATACACAAAAATAATTTTAACACTATTGATAAACTCTACTAAGTTAAAAATTACTTTGTTTAACATAAGAGAGAAAACATTCTCACACAAGGCGTGGTGGCGCACATATGTAATCCCAGCACTTGCGAGGCTGAGGCTTGAGAATCCTTGTGAGTTAGAGATCAGCCTGGGCTACAAAAGTAAGCTCAAGGCCAGCTTGAACTGCATAGCAAAACCCTGTCTCAAAAAGAAGAGAGAGAGAGAGAAAGAGAGAGAGAGAGAGAGAGAGAAAGAGAGAGAGAGAGAGAGAGAGAGAGAAATATTCTCTCAGGCTTTCACAGAGAGCAAATTAGTCAAGCAATGGCTGTGACTCATCTAGATGGCTGGTACTGACAAAAGTTCTGCAAATCACTGTACATGAATTGCTATCACATTAATATTAACAAAAACAAATTAAAAATAAGTAATGATAAAACAATCCTTGGATTTACAAATGATATTTGCTATTGTCATTTCAAAACTAAGATTATTATTCAGAACATAGCAGTTCCTCCTATACATTAAAATGAGACTTAAAATGTACAGGTAATCATTTTAGGAGAATGACTATTTTCACTGTATTGGCTCTTCCTATCCAAGAACAAGACATGGATTTTTAATTTTAGAAATCTTCTTTAAACTGCTTTTCTGGAGTACTGTCGTTTTCACTGTGAGTCTCTTACTTGTTTTTTAGACTGATTCCTAATATTTCACTGTTTTCAGAGCTAGTGTGACAGGTGTAGTTTCTCTAATTTCTCTCAGTGAGTTTGTTATTTGTGTATAGAAACACTATTGATTTTTGACTGCTGTCTTTTTTCAAGCTATGTGAATGAACCTTTTAATTTAATCTAGAATTCTTTGGGTGCAGCTTTTGGTGTCTTCTATGTACGGCATTGTGTCATCCTCAAATAATGATAATTTAACTTCTTCCTTTCCAATTTTTATTCCTTGTATGTCTTTCCATATATATATATATATATATATATATATATATATATATATTATTTTGAAGAGTAAAAGCAAAATCAAGAAAAACAAAAACAAAGACAGAAACAGCGTGACATTTAACAGTACACACATTACAGATTTTCAAATTAAGAATAGCTGACCAGCAGTGATTGTTATGTTATCTATTGTCATCGTGAAAGCTGTTGCTCAGACTAACAGATATAGTTATGCAAGATGGGACATACGATTGAATATTATTGCATGCGTCTAAGAAATCTTAATTTTGTGCTCCTGTATCCCATGTTTTATCTTTTTTAAAAAAATATTTTAAGGAGAGTACAGTAATAATTAATATGACATTAGAAACAGTACACATGTAGAAGACTAAGTTGACAGGTATTTCAACCAAGGCTCTGGTGTTACTCATTGATGCTCTCAATGTAGTTGTATAGTTCACAGATATCAACATATAGAGTTAGTCACAGTGAGAATTTTGCCCATTAATAGCTATTTTCAAAAACCTGATGGAAGTTCTTAGGGCTACTGCCTTATCCATCTCATAAATATACATGTATGGTTTTGCCCCTAACATATTTCCTAACTTTTCTCCTTTCTCTCTTTGTTGTTAAATCCTCAAGTTGTTTCTTTCCACTTAACTGTGTTTCAGTTTTTATTTCTTTTTTTGAGTTTTTACACTAGGGAAACAATGCAATATTTACGCATGTGAGTCTGCTTTATTTCACTATGTGTATAGCCTCAAGTTGAATACACTTACCTACAAAGGCTTCAAGTTTTTCTTTATAACCAAATAATACTCCATTGTACACAAACACAACATCTTTGTCATCTATTCCTCATGTGATGAGCATTTTGGTGATATGTGATATGTTTTTTGCAGCACAATTTGTGATAGCCAAATCTTAGAAACAACCTTTTACGTCCATCTGTCTAATGGTTTTGGTCAATGTTTCCAGAACTATATTGACTACAAATAGTTTTTGATTATTCAGAACTATATTGACTACAAATAGAGATAACAGATGTTCTTATTAGAGATAACAGATATCCTTGTCTTGCTCTGAATGTTACAGAGAGTGTTCAGTGTTTGATTACTCAGAATGATGTTGGCTGTTAGTTTGTCATAGATGGCTTTTTGCAGGTTGAGATAAGAACATCTACCTGCTGCCGAGAATCTTGGTCCCCTTTTAGTTTGCAAAAGATCTATCTCCTGGTTTCCTTTGATCAATCTTTTAGTATTTGCATGTTAGGTCTAGTAAAAGAGAAATAAAACCAAAAAAAGACCATCAACACCAATTTTTTTTTTTTATCTTGAGTGGATGTTACAATTTGTCTAAAGAATTTTATTTATCCATTGAGATCATCATGTGTATTTCCACTTTGACGCTACTGATATGGTGTGTTACATTTACTAATCTGTGTATGTCCAACCATCCATGCAAGCCTGGAATGAACCGTATTTCATCATGGTATATAATTTTGATGTCTTTCTGTATTCTATTTGCCAGTATCTTATGGAGAAATTTTTGTCTGTATTCGTTAGGAAAACTGGCTTGCAGCTCACTTTTTTGGTTAGATCCTTTTCTGGTATTGGAATCAAGGTAATTCTTGTTTGCAGGAATGACTTTGGGAATATTTCTTCCCTTTCAATTTCATTAAATAGTTTAAGCGGTAGTGGCATTAGATCATCTCTAAATTTTTATGTCCATCAGAACATGGGCTTATCTATCTATCTATCTATCTATCTATCTATCTATCTATCTATCTATCTATCTATCTATTATGTATTTGGTTGTTATAGGGTCTCACCATACAGCTCAGACTCATGGTGATCCTCCTGCTTCAAACTTCCCCAGTACTGAGATTACAGGTGTGCACCACCCTGCTGGACTGTGTGGCCATCTTGGATTGCCCTGGGGACAAGGCTAGCATGGCAGGGATTGAGCTGCGGTCTCTGTGCTTGCCTAAGTTTGTGTAAGCAGGAGCTTTAATCCCCTGAGATATCTCATGGGCTTCCGGTTTGTCTGTTTTTAATTACATATTTAATTTCACTGTCTGACATTGTGTTATTTAGAATTTTTATAACTTCTTCATTCAGCATTAATAATTCAAACATATCTAGATATCTATTTCTTCTTTTTTCCGTCTTATTAGAATGGAAGTTCTTGAAACAAGTATTAAGAATGTTCTAGATTTCTGTCAGATCTGTTGTGATTTACTCTTTTTATTCTTAATTACATGGATTTGAGTCTTTTCTTTTGTTGATAAGATTATATAGGTGTTTGTCAACTTTATTCTTTGAATAAATAAAATCTTTGATTCATTGAGTTTTGTATTGTTTTCTTAGTGTCAATTGCATTAATTTCTGCTCTGATCTTTCCTTCCTCATTGAGCTTTGAGCTTGATCAGTTCTACATTCTCTAGAAGTTTAAGGTTCAACATTAGGTCACTTACCTGAGCCCACTCTGTTTTCCCAGCGTAAGAATTCCCTGCAATAAATAATTTTCCCTCAAAGTCTTTCAGTGAGTCCCATAAGTTCTGCCATATTGTGATTTTTTTCACTACTAATTAATTATAGATACTGTTATACATATTTAAAGGAATATCAACCAAATTACAAATATCACATCACACTTAATTATAGAAAACAGTCCTAAAATTCTTTTGGAACCAGAAGAGATCTAGAATAGCAAAATCAATTCTCAGAAGCAAAGTTAAGGTGGAGGTCATCACAAACCCTGGCTGAGCTTGTACCACAAAGATCTAGTGATAAAAACAGTATAGTGCTGACACACAAAAAGTAGAAAGATAAAAATTAAAAAAATGAGTGGAGCTGAGGATGAAAGGGACATAGTAGATTCAGAAACACCTCGAAAATATTTAGCTACTTTATCCTTGACAAGGGGGGCAAAAACATTCTCTAGGAGAAACACAGGCTCTATAACAAAAAGATGGTGGAAAAACTGGCATTCCACATAATGGAAATTAAAATTAGACTCATATCTCACACCCTGTGTAAAACTAAAATTGAAATGGAGCAGAGATGTACATATTAAAAATAAACTACAATTTTGTGGGTTTTCTAATCTTTATTTTTATTATTTTTTTTACTATTAATACATTGCATAATGTTGTCTTCCTTGTAGTTGTGCAGAGTACAAGATGCAGACATGATTTCTTGTCTAAACATCATTATTACAGATCTTTCTTTTCATTGTACAAAGACAAAGTAGCTGTATATATACTTCAACAGTCCATAACAGTAGTGGATTATCACCTCATTTGGCATTATAAGAAGTGGTTGATTTGAGCCTTTTACAACTTAGCATATTAATATGGCTTTCCTTTTTATACATCATGATTAGACTTTGGATAGAACAGTTAGAATATTTAGAAGTCATAGGTTTACACAAAAACTTTATGAACAAAATACTGATTGTATAAGAAATACTGCAAAGAATCAACAATTAGAATCTCATCTTATTTAAAGGTGTAAACACAGCAAAAGCAGTCACCAGCCAAATGAAGAGACAACCCACATAGTGGGAGAAATCTCTCCCAGATATTCGTTGGACAAAGGATGAGTATCTAGAATATATAAAAATTAGATCTCCCCAAATGTAAACATTCATGCCTCAAATGACTGATTTGAGTAGACAATTCTGAGATGAGAAGGTTCATCAGAAAATAAATATAGGAAAGACTGTTAAAAATCACTAATCATCGAAGTTAAAATACATTGGGATTCCATGTCATGCCAGAATGAATGGCTATTGTTCAAGAAATCAACCAGTAGCAAATGCTTGCTGGGCTCCGGTGAACAAGGAATGCTTCTCTACCATTGGTGGTGGTATAGACTAGTCGAACCACTGTGGAAATTAGTGTGGAGATCCTCAGAAAAGTGGAGCTAGAGGTGCCATTTGACTCAGCTATTCTCTTTTTTGGTAGTCTCCTTTTCCTTCTTAGTGGATTAAAACACCATCTCACAGTGTTATCTGTACACCCATGTTCATAGCAATACAATTTGTAATAGCTAAATCTTAGAAACAGTCTAATTGCTCAACTGATGAATGTATAAAGAGGATGTGGGTTTTTTAATACAATGAAGTACAATTTTACCATAAAGAAGGATAAACTTGGGACATATCTAGGTAAATGGATACATTTTGAGACCACATTCTTTTTTTTTCTTATATTTTATTGTGTGCGAAAACCCCCAGAATTTTATAATATTATAATTGGAGAATAACTATAATTAATACATTGTGTATTTATATCTTTAAATTAGTTACTCAGAGTGCACGATATGGGGATAAAAATTCTCCAGATAGTATTAGCACAAGCAATTCTTTTTAATGAACTATGAAAAACTGGTAGAATAGCCATCTTGTATTTTTTTTTCTTTTTCCTTCATACATGTTCCCTTTCTCCCATCCTATTTCCTTTTCTCTTTTGAGCAATTTATTCCCATTATACAAATATCTGTTTTAAATTTTGGACCTTATTTGCTCATTAAGTTTTTCACACCAGGGGAACAAACAATGTTGACACAAGTGAGACCATACTTTTAGGTAAAATAAATCAGAAACACATGTTCAAGCATTGCACGGTTGCTCTGGTGTGAAAAACAGATAGTGTAAAATAAGGTCGAAAATAGATAATAGGAATAATCTGTTACATCTTCACTACATGTTATATTGTTATGAAAGTCTCCTTTACTTTCTTCTGTAAAAATAAAACTAAATTTTATTTAGGGAGGGGAAATAGGAAATTGAGGAAAAAAGAAAAGACATAAAAGAAAAAAATGGAAATAAACCTCTTGTAAATTGAGGGGAAGTGGGGTTGAATGGGGGAAGGGAATTAGGCAAAAAACACCAAGATATAACATGTGCAGGTAGAAATGAGGAATATGACTATTATGTATATCTAAAAGGTACCAGACTGAGCGTGGTGGTGTGTGCCTGTAATCTCAGCTCTTAGGAAGCTCTAAACAGGTGCATCTGTATAAGTCTAATCTAGTAATGAGATACTGAACACCCAATAGACTCTTCTCCCCACAAAAACCAAAAAGATAACTAACTAACTAAATAAATAAATAAATAGGTACTAATAGAACTAAGTAATTAAGAAATGAAAATAAGTTGGAAATATTTGAATATGTTTCATTATATCATAACATAATTTTTTCACAAGTGTTGTTACAAAATATGTAGGCCTCATATTTCAAAATCATAGAGTCACTACTATGATAATTAATTTTATCTATTCAGCTTACTGGGCTAAATGATGCCCAGAAAGCTGACAATGTGCTTCATTTCTGTGTGCATACAGGCTTTTGGCAGAGATTATCACTTACAGTAACAGAGTAAGTAAAGAACACCTCATTAATGAGAATAGGCAACACACAAACCACTGAGAGATGGAGGAGAATGAAAAGGTAGAGAAAGAGTGCGTGTGCTTCAGCCCTCTATGAAATCTGGAGCATTCATCTTCTAAGTCTTCCATCCAGTGTTTTGGAATATCAAAGCTTATGGTTTGGTATTTGGCTTGGGACAATTTCTTGAAGTACTCACTCCCTTCACTTTTAGACTTGTTGGATTTGACTGGAACTGAAACACTGACTTTTCTGGACATTTGAGTTGCAAGCAGCAGATTATGGGGCCTCTCAGACTGCATGATTCAGTACATTAAGCCAGCACTTTTTTTCCCCTCTCAGAATAGCTGCTTCCTTTTCACTTTATTTCTCTGGAGAATCTTGATTACTAGGATTATGGTATGTCTGAGATTCCCAAACTATAACAATGTGGAGTTTAGTCAAAAATGTAAGACTAGAGAGGTTAAAATTATTTCAAATAGATAATTCAGAGGAACCAGTTACATGGATTACATATTGATAATGGAAAATGCAAATGTAAAAGTGATTAGGAAAATTCTCTGGTTTTAAGGATGGTGCCTACAGCTCATCATTTAATAAGGTTAAATTTGTTTTATAAAATATGCTTTCATTCAACTAATTTTTATTGACTGTCCAGTTTATTGATTTAGTTTTTCTTTTCAGTTATGAGCACTTTTATTAACAGGGAGAAGGTTTAATATACTAAATTTCAAACATTTATGGTTTTCCGTGAATCTAAGTGTGTAAAAAATGTAACTTTTGTGTCTGACAAGGTCAGTTAAATGCCCTCAGGATTTACCTTGAAACCATGTACAGCGTTTTGTAGAACTTTTGTTAGTGTCAGCCATCTGGATAAGTCATGGCCACTGCTTGACCATTTTGGTCTCTGTGAAAGCCTCAAAGAATATTTTCTCAGCCGGGCATGGTGGCTCACACCTGTAATCCCAGCACTCAGGAGGCTGAGGTAGGAGGATCGGTGAGAGTTCGAGACTAGCCTGGGCTACAAAACTGAGCTCAAGGCCAGCCTGAACTGTACAGCGAGACCCTGTCTCAAAAAAGACAGAAAAAAAAAAGAAAAAAGAAAAAAGAATATTTTCTCTCTAGGTGACTACCCTTAAGCGCACACTATAAATCATTAATTATTTTCCTTTGTGGCCACATAATCTCCTTAAACAGAAAAGTTGGGACACCACTGAGTTACAGGATATTACAGTACAGGTCCTTTTATGTCCTGAGTCCTCACTGACCTTGAAGGGCTAGGCCAAAACATTGGCTATCCTTATAGCCCTTCTTTTTCTCTAAATTTTGGTCAGCAAACTTAAGTTCTTATCCAGAAGAGAAGCTTAGTGATACTATTACTCTGTAACATAGGCACTTGATATTGACATCACTATCTCTGAATATCAAATGTGTTAGACTTAATGTAGAACTAGTATTCTCCATCAATCATTGATATTCTAGTAAATCTCTATAGAATGTGATAAAAACATAGTTACACATTTTTACACAGCAATTTAGAAATCTAACCATATACAAAATTGTAGCAGGTCAACCCTATGGAATTTTTCCTAGTCTCTTATTATCTTTTATTATCCTTTCATTTGTTTGTTTTTTTAAAAAATAAACATTTACCTGAGAGCATAGCAATAATTGAAGAGACATTAGAAGCAGCACACATCTAAAAAACCAGAATGACAGGCATCCCAAGCATAGTTTTAGTATTACACATTGCTATCCTCAGTGTCAAAAACCTGTTAGAAATTCTTAGGACCACTGTCTAATTCATCCTGTACATATAGCTGCATGGTTTTTCCCCTGTAATGTTTGCTAACTCTTCTGCTTCCTGTGTCTTCATTATTTAATCCTTAAATTTTTGATTTCCATTTAGCTGTGTCCTGCCTTTCCATTTTTCTTTCTTCTATTGAGTTCTTACAATAGGGAGACCATATGATATTTACACATGTAGGTCTGATTTATTTCACTTACGAGTATGTGTGCAACATACACCCACTTACATATGTAGTCTTTGAGTTTATAATTCCTTATAGCTGAGTCCATTGTATAAAAACACAACATCTTTTTCAACCATTCTTCAGATGATGGACATTTTAATTGTTTATAAGGTTTGGCTATCACGAATTATGGTGCTATAAACATGGGAGCCCAAACATCACTATGATGTTTTCATTTCTTCTGGGAAAATTCCCAGTAGGGGGATAGTTAGATTGAATGGGATTTCTAGTCCTAGCTATTTAAGGAGTCTCCACACTGATTTCCATAATGGTTGCACCAGTCTGCATTCCCACCAGCAGTGGAGAAGTGTTCCTTTTTTCCCCATAACCTCTCCAAAATTTGTCGTTCATTGATTTCTTTATGATAGCCATTCCTTCTGGGGTGAGATGGTATCTAAGTGTTGTTTTAATTTGTATTTCACAGATTGTTAGCAATGTTGAGCTTTTCTTCATGTATTTATAAGCTTTTAATAATCTTCCTCTGAGCAGCATGCGTTCATCTTGGATATTCATTTCTGGGTTGGGTCTTTGAATTTTGGGAACCTAATGTTTTTTAATTGTTTATAAATTCTACCAATAAGATCTTTGTCTCAATACTTATTAGTTAAAATCTTTTCAAAATTTGTGGGCTGTCTTTTCACTCTGTTGGTAATTTCATTTGATGTGCAGAAACTTCTCAGCTGGGGGAGGTCCAAGTTGTAGATTCTTACAAGTGTTACACATGCATTTTGAGTTTTGTCCATGAACTGTTCGCCCTGACATCTTCAAGATTTCCTCTTAATTTCACTTTCAAGAGATTTAGTGTTTCTGTTTTAATACTTAAATCTTTAATTCATTTTGACTTTAGTGTAGTTCATGGTGATCGACCTGGGTCAAGTTTTAATTTTCAGCATGTAGAAAGCCAGTTTTTCCAGCACCATTCATTAAAAAAAGGATATTTTTTTTCCTCCAGCAAACATGTTTGACCCCCTTGTCCAAGATAAGGTGGCTGAGTGTGTTTGTAATTGCTTCTGCCTCTTCTATTCTATTTCATTGGTCCTTAGGTCTATTTTTTGCCAATACCCTGCTAATTTTATCACTGTCGCTTTGTAATATAATTTTAAGTCAGGAATTGTAATGTCTCTTACCTTGTCTTTGTTGTCCAGGACTGTCTTTGCAATTCTAGTTCTTTTATGGTTACAAATAAATTTTAGGAATGATTTCTCCAGATCTGTGAGATATGTTATTGGTATTTTGATAGGGATTATATTAAATCTTTATAACAATTTTGGGAATATAGTCATCTTCATAATGTTGGTTCTTCCTATCTAAGAGCAGAGAATAACTTTCCATTTTCTGAAATCCTCTACAATCTCTTTTTTCAGAGTACTGTAGTTTTCATTGAATAGTACTTTTACTTTAGTTAAATTATCCCTAAGTATTTCATTTTCTGCAGTGCTATCATAAAAGGTATTGTTTCTCTAATTTCTCTCTCAGCATGTTTGTTATCTGTGTAGAGGAATGCTGTTGACTTTTTTGTGTTGACTTTGTATCCTGCTTTGCTATAACATTTGTATATTATTTCTAATAGCTTCTTGGTGGAGTTTTTTGTGTCTTATAATTAGAGTATCACGTCATCTATAAATTATGATCATTTAACTTTTCTTTATAGTTGTTATTCCTTTTATTTCTCTCTCTTGTCTAATGGCTGTAGCTAATCATTCCTGAACTATTTTGAATAGGAGTGGTGATAGAGGACATCCTTGTTTTGTAGCAGATCTGAGAGTAAGACTTCACTTTTTCCCAGTTTAGAATTATGCGAGCCATTGGATTGTCATTGATGGCTTTCGTCAAAATGAGGTAGAGGTCATCTATTCCAATTGTATTTCTTTTTTATAACTTTTAATAAGAAATAACAATGGATAACAATTGTTATACAATGTGACAGTTTCAAAAACACATTAGTAGTACATTTCAATATTTGATACAATGCATATTGTTGTCCTCCTACTAGTTATACAGAGCCCGTGGTGTAGGTGTTATAATTTTTCATATCATTATTGATACAACCAAATTTCTTCTCATTAAACTAAGAGAAAGTAGTTGTATATATAATCCAATGTCCAATAATTGCAGTGGGTTATTGGTAAAATTGGCAATGTTAGAAGCTATTGATTTAAGCCTTTTACGCTCAGCATACTAATCTCGCTTTATGTTTTATGCCTTGTGATTAAACTTTTCTGCTGGTTGTTTAGGGCAAGTTTAAGCATGACCTGTATAGCAAAACATGTAACCTTTGTATTTCTCAAGGTCAGTTGAATCCCCTCAGGATTTACTTTGGAACCAAGTACAGTAATTTGTAAAGCTGTTGTCAGTGTCAGTCATCTGGATGAATCATGGCCATTGCCTGACTAGTTTGCTCTCTGTGAAAGCCTGAGAGAATGTTTTCTCTTTAAGTGACTTTCCTTTGGCACACTATGTATCTTCAGTCCCTTTCCTGTGTAGCCCCATAATCTTCTGAGGCAGAAAACATGGGAAATCACCAATTTTCCATAGTATCTTGAACATGAATAAGTGTTGGACTGTGTCAAAGTTTTTTGTGCATCAGTTGAGATGATCATGTGGTTTTTGGATACAAAAGTTACATATTTGTTATATAGATCTCACTGGGACTTGGCCTTAACCATCCAGCAGAAAAGTTTCACCACGAAACATATAAAGTAAAACCAGATAAGTATGCTGAACTATAAAAGGCTCAAGTCAACAGCTTCCAACAATGCCAGTTCTACTGATAACCCACTACTACTATTAGGGAATATTGGACTATGTATACAACTACTTTCTCTTAGCTCACTGAGAAGAACTGTTTGTACCAATAGTGTTTAGAAAATTTATCATGTCTGCATTTTATACTCTGAGCAACTACTATGAAGAGAATGATATGCATTATATTAATTATTGCAGCTTTCCTACTAACATATTTTGAAACTGTCTTATTGTTATTTCCTATTAAGAGTAATAAAATTATATAAAAAGAAGCACCTTCATTCATCATAATTTTAACCTTAGTGAACCAGTGTTCATTTTCTCAGATATTATGTTTAATCTGATAAAAAGAATAATTTTTTGAGTTCTACTTCTTTGACTATTTTTTGAGAACATGGTGCCCTAGACATGTGGATTTTAATTCAGCCTTCACAGTCCAGTCAGGTTAGATCTTAATTTGGGCTTTCTAACTTAAAAAACAGCTAGATTGTTCATTTTTATTTGTAATGTATCTTTTAATTTGATTTGCTTTTAAGACTACAGTTTTCATGAAAAGTAATGATTAGTGGAGATCATGTGAATGATCAAAATTATCATCAAGATAAATGCTAATTAATAACAGTTTTACAGTTATTTATTTGGAAGCAATTATTTAGATATTACAAAGAGCTTATGAATTATATATAAAATCTCTTTACCCAATTGTTCTGTAACTCATTAACGCCTTCCTGTGGATTACCCAAGTTCTGTCTTTGCTGGTTCCTAGGATCCTGCAGGTGTGATGCATAACTTAGATGATCACTGTACTTTTTTTCCTAACAATATCATAGTTGGTCCAAGGAAATAGAACAGCAGTGAGTAATGCTCATTCTTACAGTGGACAGATTCCAGAGTGCATTATATTTTAGCATTGGCTATTTGCACTATGTATTCAGAAACAGTAAAGCTCATTTTCAAATTTCAAATATGCAATATCCCCTTATACAGTTACTATTTCATGACACTGTAATATTTTATATGAAACCTATATTTTTTCATCATTAAAATTATATACCTTTGAACATAAACATTTGTGATATGTAGAGTAAACTGCTTTATAGTTGTATGTATTTATAATTATGTTACTAAATATTTGAAATTAATATTGTGCATGTACCTCCCAATACTTTCAGAGATTTTAGTGACAATTTGTTAGACTAAAAGAGTGATTTCCTCAGCTGCATAACGATTTATTCTTTTTCTCTTATGATCTTGATTTTTGACAAGTTTGACAAGCTATACAACATATATATCAATGATTTTGTTACTGTCTTCTTTTGTTCCTTTTGGGTACAAAAATTTAAAGTGGTTAAATTCAAGTAGTGTCTTATTCTATAAAATAGTGGCTATGAGACTCACAGTGATCCTCCTGTTTTAGTCTCCCCAGAGTTGGGATTACAGATGTGTACCACCACACACAGTCTCGCAGCCAGCTCATTGAAGCTGAAGTGGAGCCCGTACTGTGTATGGTACTAGGGATCAAACCCAGGTCCTTGCATTTTCCAGGCAGGCCCTTAAACTGCTGAGCTATCTCTCTGGCCCCTGTAATATTTTTTTTTTTATTTTAGGAAAATATAATAAACTAGCTAGATGTAGTGGCACATACCTAGAAGCTCAGAAGGGGGTTGAAGCATGAAGAATATGGGTTCAGGAACAAACTAGGGAGCTGGTGAGATTGCTCAGAAGTCTAAAGTGCCTGCTGAGACAAGCTTAGGCAGGCACAGGGGACAGCAGCTCTGTTCCAGGAACCATATGCTGCACCAGCCCCATCCTGCGGGCTGGCCAAGCCAGCCCCCCCCCCCAAAAAAAAAGAACAAGGTAAGTAAAGAGTGAGCTCAAGCCTTCCTTGAACTAGTAAGACTCTGTGAAACTGGGTGAGATCTTGTATTAATCAACAAAAGATAAAAATACAAAGGAAACAGAATAAAGTCACTGCAACTCATTTTTTGCGCTAAAGTTATTTTTTCTACTACATATGAAATCAAATCTAAGTATTCTAAACTATAAAGTGCAATGTTGAATATTTATGAATCATAGAAAATCCATATTTATGATGACTATATTCATTCAGATCAAAGCGAAGCTTTACAAGAACTGATAGCTAGGTGCAGTGATTATATATGTCAAGGTGTGAAAGACGAGGGTTGTGCCTGCTATTCACATTTGAAGTTCAATAACCGATCTAATATCTCAGAAACCTGCAATTTCTTTCAGAAACTATTACATATTTAACCTGATTATTCCCTATTATGTGTTTAGCTTCAAACCCTTCCCTAGTGACACAAATAAACCCCATAGAAAATATCCTGTTCTTCCCAAGACAAAGCCAGGCTGCTACTTTCTGGAAGCTGACTCTTATTTTCACAATACATGCTTCAAAAATATAAAGTCCCTAAATCATTTTTGTGCTAGGATAGTTCCTGTTGACTCAAGAACAATCAGGCATCTCTTCCCCACATCAGAGCTCTGTTGAAAGATTGAAATTGATGACAATGGTAATATCTCCAACAGTTTTGCCAGATATTTCAAATCAGCGTTTTTAGAAACATGAGTGTAACATTGCTCTTATCAAGCTTCTTAGAGCAAAGCTTTCAAAGTTGGATCATTCAGAAAAAATAGAGAATTTGCAAGTGAATGAATACATAAACCAAATATATATGAACCTTGATAAATAAAACGTTAGGAAGAAGGACTTCTGAGCAACTGAAAATCTGTGTATAACAGTTCTTTATATTTGAGATTGAACTATGGTGTGCTTTAATACAAAAATTCATCCTCAATCATTTTAATTGCTTCTTTCTCTCTTTTTTTTTTAAACAGGGTCTTCGAACCGCAGCTGTTAGCAGAGCCCGCGCCCGCCACGGGTAAGCTGCCTGCGCCCCTCTGCCCTGCCTCTGCGTTCCTGCGACTAACTTCCTGCTCCAGCCCTGACCCGACCCGCTGCTAGTGCGCCAGCTAGGTCAGGATCCTTGGCCCGCCTTCCCCTCCCCCGCTCCCCCCCCCTTTTTTTTTTTAACTCCTCCAACCCAAGCTCCAGCACTGAACCCATCAAACATCTCTTTGGCAACCGATCTGGCCCACGAGCCTACCAGGACTACTCAATCTCAAAGCTCCACCTCCACCTACAGACCACATCCGCCAGGATTCACAGAAGCTAGCAGCCCAAGCTCCAACACAGAGTCAGGAACCTCTGTAGAGGAACCAGCTTGGAGTCTCCAGACCAAACGCCCATAGACACAGCATAACGCCATCAAAGTGCAGAGGTTGCTTCCATACACAATGATAATAACAAGGAGCAGGAGGCAATCTCAGGGCCCATGCCCACCCAAACCAAATACAGAAGACACTATCATGGAAGAAAATGAGAATTATACAGATGAAACCTCTGAGTTGGTATCATCTGAGGCAGACACACAAGTGCAGAAACTTACAGAGCAACTGAGATCAGAGATAACATCTGAAGTAAAAAAAGAAATACATGAAGTGGAAAAACGGCTGGAGAAACGTATAGAGGACATCAGAGCAGAAATAATATCTAAAGTTGACAAAGACATGCCTAAATCAATAGCATCCCAAGTAGGGGAACAACTACACAA
>PVJA010020966.1:0-36177 GCA_004027025.1 Myocastor coypus | reverse complement strand
ACCTACTGGAATTTATGGGATGCAATGAAAGCAGTTCTTAGAGGGAAATTTATAGCTCTGAACTCACACATTAAGAAAACAGAGAGGGAACAAGTAAATACTCTTATGCAGCATCTTAACGGACTAGAAACGGAACAGCAAATGAAATCCAAAGGCCAAAGGTGGGAGAAAATTATAATTTCTTGTATATCTCTTTGAAACTGTTTCATGCAATCTATGTCTTTCCTATATTGCTCCATCAGGGAGTCCATCATTTTTCTATTCTCCTCTAATTTTTTATCGATGTCTTCTTTAATGATATTGAAGTCTGTCATTATGGTTATCCTTTCTCTCTCTAATTCAGAGATTATTTCTGTTCTGTTCTCCTTTCTACTTTTGTGTAGTTGTTCCCCTACTTGGGATGCTATTGATTTAGGCATGTCTTCATCAACTTTAGATATTATTTCTGGTCTGATGTCCTCTATACATTTCTCCAGCCGTTTTTCCACTTCTGGTATTTCTTTTTTTACTTCAGATGTTATCTGTGATCTCAGTTGCTCTATAAGTTTCTGCACTTGTGTGTCTGTCTCAGGTGCTACCAACTCAGAGGTTTCATCTGTATGATTCCCATTTGCTTCCATGATAGTGTCTTCTGTATTTGGTTTGGGTGGGCAGGGGCCCTGAGATTGCCTCCTACTCCTTGTTGTTATCATTTTGTATGGAAGCGACCTCTGCACTTTGGTGGTGTTATGCTGTGTCTATGGGCGTTTGTTCTGGAGACTCCAAGCTGGTTCCTCTAGAGAGGTTCCTGACTCTGTGTTGGAGCTCTGGCTGCTAGCTTCTGTGAATCCCGGCAGATGTGGTCTGTAGGTGGAGGTGGAGCTTTGGGATTGAGTAGTCCTGGTAGGCTCGTGGACCAGATCGGTTGGCAAACGAGATGTTTGATGGGTTCGGTGCTGGAGCTTGGGCTGGAGGGATTAAAAAAAAAGGTGGGGGAGGTGGGAGGGGAGGGTGGGCCAAGGATCCTGACACAGCCAGTGTGGTTCGGGTCGGGGCTGGAACAGGAAGCTAGTCGCAGGAACGCAGAGGTGGGGCAGAGGGGTGGAGACAGCTTACCTGCTGCGGGCGCGCGGGCTCTGCTACCAGCGGTGCGGTTCAGGTCGGGGCTGGAATAGGAAGTCAGTCGCAGGAACGCAGAGGCGGGGCAGAGGGGCAAAGGCAGCTTACCCGCGGCGGGCGCACGGGCTCTGCTCGGGAGAAAATTATAAAAATTAGAGCAGAAATTAATTCAATTGATACAAAGAAAACAATACAAAAAATTAATGAATCCAAAAGCTGGTTCTTTGAAAGATTAAATAAGATTGATAAGACCCTAGCTAACCTCATCAAAAAGAGGAAAGAAAGGACTCAAATTCAAGCAATAAGGAATGAAAAGGGTAAAATTACTACAGACCCAGAAGAGATGCAGAGGATCATAAATAGTTACATTGAGAATCTTTGCTCTCACAGAATTGAAGCCACAGATGAAATGGACAGATTCCTAGACAAGTACAAATTACCCAAACTGAATCAAGAAGATATTAAAATTCTCAACAACCCAATAACAGCCAAAGCAATACAACATGTAGTAAAAAGTCTACCAACAAAGAAAAGTCCAGGACCTGATGGATTCACCTCTGAATTCTACAAGAAATTTATAGAAGACATAATCCCAGTACTCCTCAAACTCTTCTATGAAATCGAATAGGAAGCAATTCTTCCAAAATCATTCCTAGAGGCAGGCATTACACTGATACCAAAACCAGGGAGAGATCCAACTAAAAAGGAAAACTACAGGCCAATTTCTCTCATGAACATAGATGCAAAAATTCTCAATGAAATACTGGCCACTAGAATACAACAAATCATCAAGAAGATTATACACCGCGACCAGGTAGGATTCATTCCAGGGATGCAAGGATGGTTCAATATACACAAATCTATAAATGCAATACACTATATCAATAGAGCCAAGACCAAAAATAATATGATCATCTCAATTGATGCCGAAAAGGCCTTAGACAAAGTCCAACACTCATTCATGTTCAAAGTCCTACAGAAAACTGGAATAGAGGGCCTCTCCCTCAACCTGATAAAAGCCATCTACAACAATCCAACAGCTAACATAATTCTAAATGGGGAAAAGCTGAAGTCTTTTAGTCTCAAATCTAGCACAAGACAAGGGTGTCCTGTATCACCACTCCTATTCAATATAGTTCTGGAATCATTAGCTATAGCCATTAGACAAGAAAGAGAAGTAAATGGAATAAAAATAGGTAAAGAAGAAATAAAACTATTACTATTTGCAGATGACATGATAATCTACTTGGAAGACCAAAAACACTCCACTAAGAAGCTACTGGAATTAATACGCAAATTCAGTAGCATAGCAGGTTACAAAGTCAATACACAAAAGTCAATAGCATTCTTCTACACAGATAACAAACACACTGAGAGAGAAATTAGAGCAAAAGTACCTTTTATGATAGCACTGAAGAAAATGAAATACTTAGGAATCAACCTAACTAAGGAAGTAAAAGACCTTTTCAATGAAAACTATAGTTCTCTGAAAAAAGAGATCTTAGAAGATCTCAGGAAATGGAAAGATATTCCCTGCTCCTGGATAGGAAGAACCAACATTATGAAGATGGCCATACTCCCTAAATTGTTGTACAGATTTAATGCAATTCCTATCCAAATACCATCGACATACCTCACAGAACTGGAGAAGTCATTCCTAAAATTTCTTCGGAACCACCCCCCCAAAAAAAAACCCCAAAAACAAACAAACAAACAAACAAAAAAAACCAGAATTGCAAAGACAATTCTGGACAACAAAGGTAAGGCAGGAGGCAATACAATTCCTGACCTAAAGTTATACTACAAATCCATGGCAATAAAATCAGCATGGTACTGCCAAAAAAATAGACCTGAGGATCACTGGAATAGATTATAAGATGCAGAAGCAGATACAAACACACTGAGTCACCTTACCTTTGACAAAGGGGCCAAACAGGCTTACTGGAAGAAAGATAGCATCTTTAACAAATGGTGCTGGAAAAACTGGCTCTCTACATGCTAAAACCTAAAACTTGACCCTGGTCTATCACTGTCTTAGTTACTTTTTACTTGTTGCTGGACAAATACCTGACACTCAAAATGAAGGAAGGAAAAGTTTATTTAGCTCACAGTTAACTGGAGATTTCAGTCCATATTTGGCTGGCCCAAGGGTAAGTGGAATAGGGCAGACAGAATCCAGTACATGGCAGTGGAACAGCAACAATCTCACAAAGGCAACCGAACAAATAGGGGAACAGAGAGCAACAGCTTGAGTCTGTCACTCTCTTTCACTTTATATTATATTCATGCTCTCCACCTCAGCCTATCAGCCTTAGGCTACACCCAGAATCCCAGAAGTATTTGAAACACATAATCCCAGGGATCATGGATTCAGTCTCTAACTCTACATCAGTACTAAATAACATAATCCCAGTGACTCACGAATGAAGTCTCAATCTACAGAAGTTCCCACCCAATGACTGCATGAGGCTTTGGGGGACAACTAAACATAAACCATAATAATCACCACGCATTAAAATAAAGTCAAAATAGATTAAAGATCTAAACATTAAAAGAGAAACATTAAATCTCCTGGAAGAGAAAGTGGGAGAAAATCTTGAAAACATTGGCATAGGGAAAAAATTCATGAACAAAAATCAAAATGTATGTTTACACCTGAAAGCATCAACAAATGGAACCTCCTCTGGCTAAGAAGCTTTAGCATGTCAAAGATAACTACCAACAGAGTGAAAAGACAACCCACAAATTTCGAAAAAAATTTAACTGATAAGTATTCAGACAAAGGTCTTCTATTTAGAATCCACAAAGAACTAAAAACCATTAGGTTTCCAAAATTCAAAGTCCCAATCCAGAAATGGGCATCTGAGATGAACACTCACTTCTCAGAGAAAGAAATTCAGCAAGCCTATAAATACGTAAAGAAATGCTTCACATCGCTAGCTATCCGTGAAATGCAAATTAAAACAACACCGAGAAACCATCTCATCCCAGAAAGAATAGCTACCATTAAGAAATGAACCAGCAACAAGTGTTGGAGAGGCTGTGGGGAAAGAGGAACCCTTCTCCACTGCTGATAGGATTGCAGATTGGCGCAATCATTACGGAAAGCAGTGTGGAAGATTCTTAAAAAAACTAGAACTGGAAATCCCACTCAATCCAGCTATCCCCCTACTGGGAATTTTCCCAGAAGAACTAAAAACATCATACCATAGCGATATCTGTGCACTTATGTTTATAGCAGCCCAATTTGTAATAGCCAAATCTTGGAAACAACCAAAATGCCCATCATTTGAAGAATGGTTGAAAAAAAATGTGATATTTTTATACAATGGAATATTACTCAGCTATAAAGAATTATAAGTGGAAGACTTCATATATAAATGGATGTATACTGAACATATACTCAAAAGTGAAATAAACCAGACCTACATGTGTAAATATCATGTAGTCTCCCTAGTGTAAGAACTGTAAATAAAAAATAAAAAATGGAGGGCTTAACACAGCTGAATGTGTTATGGATTAAATAATGAAGTTATGGAACCAGATAAGAGAAGAAACATAGCAGGAGCAAAACTATGCACTTATGTACACAGGATGAATCAGATATTGGTCCTAAGAATTTTAAAAAGGTTCATCACATTGATCATAGCACCATGCAACACTAAATCTATGCTTGGAATGCATATCATTCTCAACTCGGTTACTGTTATACTCTCAAGTAACTGGTTAACAAAAAAATGTGTATTAATTGAGAATAAGATACTGGTCAAAATGCCATAGGCGTGACAGGCTACAACTTTTTACATCCTTTTCTTTCTAAATGTTTGTGTAAAAATGTGTAACTGCTTTTATTACATTCTATAGAGAGTTATTAGAATATCAATGATTGTCAGAAAATATCAATTTCAAGCTAAGTCAAAGATGTTTTATATTCACAAAGCCAGTGATGTTAAGCTCAATTACCTATATTATAGAGCAATAGTATCATGAAGCTTCTTTGCTGGAGGGTTGAAAATGTAAGTTAACAGACCAAACATTGGAGAAAAAGAAGGACTATGAGGATAACCAATAGTTTGGCCCTAGCCCTTCAAGGTCAGTAGGGACTCAGGACATAAGAAAACTTGTGCTGTAATATCTTATAACTCAGAGGTGTCTGAAATTTTCTGGTCAAGGAGATTATGGGACCTCAGAAGAAAGACATAAATGAACTATAGTGTGGCTAAGGAGAGTCTCCCACAGAAAAACATTGTCTCAGGCTTTCACAGAAAGCAAACTGGTCAAGCAATGGCCATGACTCATCCTGAAGGCTGACATTGACAACAGTTCTACAAAGCACTGTACATGGTTTCAAAGTTTATCCTGAGTGGATTTGACTTTGGAAGATACAAAAGATGAATATTTTGTTATACAGGTCTTGCTTTAACTTGCCCTTGATCACCCAGCAGAAAAGCTTAATTATGAGGGATAAAACGCAGAATTACATTAGTATGATGAGCTGTAAGAGGCTTAAGTCAACAATCTGCAACATTGCCACTTTCACCGGTAACCCACTGCAATTATGGAACATTGAACTATGTATACATCTACTTCCTCTCAGTTCAAAGAGAAGAATTGTTTTTCTTTCCTTATCAATATCAATTAGAAAACGCATCATGTCCATACCCTGTGCTCTGTATTACTATTGTGAGAACAATATGCAATATGTCAATTATTGCGAATGTACTACTAATGTCTTGTGAAACTATCATATTGATATTTCTTATTAAAAGTAATTTAAAAAAGAAAATTTAACATGTCTACACCCTGTGCTCTGTATAACTTTATGGGGACAACAATATGCAGTGTGTCAGTTATTGCGAGTGTGCTACTAACATGTTTTGAAGCTCTCATACTGTTATCTCTTATTAAAAGGAATAAAAATAAATAAATAAAAGAAGTATTAAAAAAAGTATACCAAGAATAGTGTACCAAATGGTTTTAAATAGGAGGCAATGAGTAAATGTTAAAAGATACTACCTTAAAAATATTCCCTTCAAGGAAGCTGTAATACAATTGACAATATTTTAACAGAAATGTAGGGGGCCAAAAAGACAGTGGGGTGATGTATTTGACATAAAAAAACAAAAAACAAAAAACAAAACACTTCCCAATTTAGAATTCTACATCTTGCCAAAATATTTAAAACAGGATAAAATGAAAATGCTTTAGACATGTGAACATTGAATTTTCTTTAACACATTAAAATAAATACCAAAATAATTTGTTTATGTCTATGCAAAATGATGTCAGATGGTAGCACAGAGGTGCAAGAGGACAGGAAGTGTTGTATAAAAAGTAACACATGTGTCAGTCAAGCTAATATTCACAATATGACATAGTGTGAGATTATAGAGGGAGGTATAAGCATGAAACACTTCTCAGCAATGAGACTTAGTTCAATCACTGAGGGATCCGGAGAGCCTAGCTCCAATGAGAGTTCCCAGCCTAGGGAGACTCCCAGGGGTAGCACAGAAGCCATAAGTATGCCGGGCATGGTGGCACACACCTGTAATCCCAGCACTTGGGAGACTGAGGCAGGAGGATCATTGGGAGTTGGAGACCAGCCTAGGCTACAAAAGTGAGCTCAAGGCCAGCCTGAACTGCATAGTGAGACCCTGTCTCAAAAAGACAAAGAGAAAACAAACAAACAAACAAAAAAAGCTTTTGAAGAAAGGTTCTTTTTTTCTTCTTCTTCTTCTTCTTTTTTTTTTTTGTCTTTTTGAGACAGGGTCTCACTGCGCAGTTCAGGCTGGCCTTGAGCTCACTTTTGTAGCCCAGGCTGGTCTCGAACTTGCACTGATCCTCCTGCCTCAGCCTCCCGAGTGCTGGGATTACAGATGTGTACCACCACGCCCTGCTAAAGGTTCTTTTTTTCAAAAATTTTATTTTGAATATTAATGTAAGAGCATAAAATAGAAGTAAAACTGGGCAAGGAACTGTTTAAGGTTGAGAGGCTGGTTGGGAAAAAGTAAAGGACAATGGCTGGACACAACATGCTTGATTAAACTTATTATTTAACCTTTCTCTCCTCACAGAACCTGCATGCTTGTGCCCTATAGTTCAAAAATTCACACCTTATCCACCTCGCACTGTTATGTTTTATGTAAACCTCAAGATAACCACACATGGACCACTAGATAGCTCAGAAGATTAAAGTGCCTGTTTAGGCAGACACAGGGACTAGGGTTAGATCATTGGTGAGCCATGCCGGCCCCACCCCGGGGTGTGCTGAGACTGAGACTGGGTGTCATGGAGCATGACTGAAATTCCAGTGCTTGGGAGGCTGAAAACAGGAGGATCACTATGAGTCCAGTCTATGTAGTGAGATCCTATGAACCCTGTACTAAAGTACATTAAAAGAAGATAACCATACATATGATTATGTTAGAAGGTTCATAAAAGGAAAAGACAAAGGAATAAAAAAAGACAAACAGAAAACAAGGGAAGACATCAAGAGAGTGAAAGATAGGACTGGGGAGCTATCTCTCCAGCTTGCCTGGCTAGTGCAGCGTCCTGTGTTCAATCCCTGGTACCACAAAAATTAAATAAATAGAATAAAATGAGTGAAAGGGAAAGACAGATGAAATAACTACAATTCTATTAGTAAAAATAAGCAATGATACTTTATCCCTATCAGTAATTATTTTAAAAATACGTGGCTTAAACCCTAGTTGAAAACTGCTGCATAACACTCTGGAAGGATCATCGACTTTGGGAATCTGCTAGTTGCGATTTGCTGATACTTAATGTTGTAAGAATGTAACCTTACATGTAGATAATATTTTATGTTCACAGTTTTCTGTGTATTGATATTCTATTTTAAATTATCAAAATTGAATTTATCTTTTTCATTTGTGTGAAGATCTTACTTTTGTGTATACCATTACAAAAAAATCCCTTTCCCCCACCATTTCAGCTAACTTCATTAAGATGTTTTAAAAGCCAGTAAAAAAAAAAAAAAAACTTTGCTGAGTTTTTTTTTAATACCTAAATATACACTGTCAACGAATTTACACTAGATTTAAAGACATGCATGAACTAAGAATGAAGAGATAGAATAAGGTAGTATATATGAACCAAAAGAAAGCAGAGGGGCTGTAGGTGTATTGGGCAAAACATATTTTAGATAAAAAATTGTCACAAGGGACAATCAATGACACTATTTAATGATAAATGGTTCAATCCTGTAGGAAAAAATTGTCATCAGTAAATGGGCGCTGAACATTGGAGCACATAAATATATAAAACAGACACTGACTAAAGAGGGAACAGAACACCAATAAATGAAGTAGAAAAACTATAGAAAAATATCAATGAAACTAATGCTTGCTTTTTACAAAAATATTAATAAAATTGGCAAAATCATAGCTAAAGTAAGAAATGAGAATATTTATATTCTTTGTTCACTGAAAAGAAAGTTTTGTGTTACTATAACCTTGCTTTTTTGTGAGGGTCTTTTTGGTCTATGTCTTGTACACTGAGTAACTATGTTGAAGATTATGGTACTATATTAGTTATTGCTGTTCTCTACTTTATTGTAACGTTCTGTTTTTTCATAAAAGAAAAAGGTATTCAAATAAATAAAATCAGAAATGAAATAAGACATTACACCTGATATCACAGGAATTGGAAGGATCATAAGCAGCTTCTAAGAACAATTATGCATCAACATAAAGAAAAGAATAACTTAGAGGAAATAAATAAATTGCAACAAGCATACAAATCAAATCATGGCAAAATTGGAAGGCTACACTGACAGCTAGTATGCAGACTGAATGCGAAGAAGAATCTCCTAGCAAAGAAAATCCTAGAACCAGATGGATTCACTAATGAATTCTACCAAATATTTAAAGAAAAATCAATGCCAGTCGTTCTCAAATTCTTCCAAGATTTTGAAGAAGAGGGAGCAGATCCTCACTCACATTTTAGGACATCACTATCCTCATATTTGAGACATGCAAGCACATTAAAAGAAAATAATATTTGAGGCCAATATATCTGATGAAAAACATTTCAAAGTTTTCAACAAAATGCTGCCAATGGAATTCAGCAGTATATTGAAAAACTTATACACCATAACCTATATACCAAGTGGGCCTTATTTCTGGGATGTAAGGGTACAATAATCAGTTTAAGTTCTATACTACATTGAAAGACCAGAGAATGAAAATAATACAATCCTCTCAATAGCTGCAGAAAGAGCATTAGATAGATTTAAACGATCTCTCAACATCTTAAAGGCCTGAGATACCTTGGGGGTCTATGGCCATACCACCGTGAACGCACCGGTTCCTGTCTGAGATACCTCTGGGGACTAAGCACCTGCTTAGGCAAGCACAGGAGCCAGAGTGCCATCCACAGCACCATATGTCATGCTGGACCCATCCCTGGATGAGCCAAGTCAGCGACAGAGTCCAGACATCATGGTGCACACCTGTAATGCCAGCACTGGGGAGGCCGAAAACAGGAGGATCACTAGAAGTTGGAGTTGCATAGTGAAACCTTGTGTCAAATACATAAAACAACAACAAACTAAAAAAAAAAAAAAAACTTTCAACAATGTAGGAATGCAAAGAAAGTATCTTTTTTTCAACGCATAAAAAAAAAAAAAAAGGCACATGGTAGAAGCTTGTTGTTGCTCACATCACAGTCGTTGGTGAAGAACTGAATTTACTAAATCAGGAAAAAAACAAAAGTGGCCATATCACCACTTGTACCCATCATAGGCTGAAAGCCCCGCCAGAGCAACTAGAAAAAAATTCCAAATCAGGAATGTGATCTTGACTCTGTGTGCAGAAAACATGGTCTCACTCTTACAAAGTCCCAAACATATTACTGAAGAAGTTGTTGAAATTAATAACACAATCAGCAAAGTTGCAAGATACAAAACCAGCATATAAAAATCAGTGTACTTCAATACAGTAACCATGAATTATCCTAAAAGAAAATTAATAAAATTATTTCATTAATAACAGCATTGAAAGAAAATAAACTTAACTGTAGAGATAAAAACTATATACTGAAAACTGCAAGAGCAACAATGAAGTAAACCAAAGATAAAGAGAAAGATCTCTCTGTGTTCATGGAGTGAAATTTTAAATGTTTGTATTCATCATCACAATCTGTATGCTCAATGCAATCTCTGTCAAAATCCCAATAATATTTTTTTTAACAGAAAGAGATATTTAAAAAAGTGAATATGGAACACAGAAAACTACAAATAGTCAAATGAATCTTGATAACAAGGCAGATATCACGCTTTCTGATTTGGAAATGTTCTAAAAAGTTATACCAAATAAAGCAGCAAGATTATGGCATAGACACCCATATAAACCCATGGAGCAGAGCAGAGAATTGAGAAACAAATGTTCACATATAGTCAACTGATTTTTGACAAAGGTGTGAAGAAAATACAATGAGCAAAATACAGTCTTCTTATCAAATGATAATACAAAAAGTGGTTATCCACATGGAAAAATATAAAGTTGATCTTTGTCTTATATACAAAAATCAACAAAAAATTAAAAACTATTAGAAGAAAACAGGGGAAAGCTCCCTGAAACTAGGCTTGGCAATGGTCTCATAATCATGAGCTCACCAGCAGATGAGCATGTGGGACCAAATGTAACTGAAAGCTTCTGAACAGTCAAGGAGGCAGTCAACAGAGTGATGAAGGGATGGAGTGAATGGGAGAAAATACTTCAGACCACGCAGCAGATAAGGAGTCGGTCTTCTAAAATGGGAAAGAGATTCACTCATAAAAGGATGATAGCGTGGTTTAAAAATCAGCTAACTACTTGAACAGATATTTCTACAAGGAAGATACACAAACGACCACAGCCCAGAGTCACTAATCAAGAAGGAATCGTTAATCAGAACCACAATGAGATATCACCACATGGTTCTAAGAAAGGCTATTATTCTTTAAAGAAAGCAATGTTATGGCCTGTGTGATGTTGACTATGGGAATAAATTGGAAAAATTTCACAGTGTTGGTGATTGTGCAGTATGATGTAGCTTTTCTGGAGAACAGCATGCTCCCCCCAAAAATCAAAGATAAAAGCAGTTCCAGTCTGAGTATTTATAAAAATAATTAAAATCAAAATCTTGAAGCAAATATTAGCATTCCAATGCTCATTGCAGCAGTGTGTATAATAGTTAACTTGTTGAAATATCCTACATATCTATGGTCAGATAAATGAATGAAGAAAATCTGTTATGTAACAGTTTTTCAGCCTTTAAAGAAAAGACTGTGCAATACGTAATAACAGGGATGATCACTGAATATTTGATGTCAAGTGAAACATGTCAGTTAAGAAAGGCAAATACTGAACAATTCTGCCTATATCAGGTATCTAAACTAATAAAATTCATGGAATCACAAAGTGTACTGATGACTTCCCATGCAGAGATGAGGGAGAACTGGGGAGTTAATTATCAGTGGTCATAAAGTTTTAGTCAGGAGGTTGCAAGTACTCTCTAAATCTACTGTACAGCATTATATCTATGGTAAATAATAGTGTACCACAGCTGAAATTACTTAATACAGTGTGCCTTATAATAAATGACATTGTTGGGGCCCGGTGGGATGGCTCAGTGGTCTGAAGCACCTGCTTAGGAAAGCTTAGGCAGCTCCAGAGACCTCGGTTCGATCCCTGGCACCACATGATGCGCCAGCCCTGCCTTCAGGGAAGGCTGAGCCGACCATAAAAATAAATAAGTAAACAAAAAGTTTTGAAGCAAGCAAACAAATAAATAAATAAATAAATATCTTAAAAAAAATGACATTGTCTCAATAAAGTAAACCTAAGAAAATAACCATAAAATGTTTAGGACTGGAAAGCCCACTCAAATCCAGCTATCCGCCTGCTAGGAATTTGCCTAGAACAACTGAAAACATCATGTCATAGTGATATTTGTGCACCTATGTTTATCGCAACACAATTTGTCATATCCAAATCTTGGAAGCAACCAAAACGCCTGTCTCTTGAACAATGGATGAAAAAGATGTGGTGTTTTTATACAGTGGAGTATTACTCAGTTACAAAGAATGATAAATTCGAAGCCTTCATATATAAGTGTATGTATCTTTAACATATACTCATAAGTGAAACAAACCAGACCTACATGTGTAAATATTATATAGTCTCTCTAATGTAAGAATTCAAAAGAAGAAATAAAAATGGAAAGGTATAATATTGTTAAATGGAAAGCAAGAATTTAAAGATCAAAGAATGACGAGAGAGCTAATGGAATAATTAGGATACATGGTAGGGGCAAAACCATGCATTTATATACAAAAGGTGGTTAAGTCAATGGTCCTAAAAATCTCCAACAGGTTTTTGAAACCAGCAGGTAATTGGTAGAATTTACACCCTGACTAACTATATGTACTGATATCTGTGAACTAAGGAACTACACTGAGGATAGTAATGTGTAATACAAAAACCATGCCTGGAATTCCTATCACTGTGGTCTTCTACTTAGGCACTATTTCTAATGTCATATCAATTATTGCTATAATCTCTCTCAAGTAAATATTTGCTTAAAAAGAAAAAAAGAAAGAAAGAATGAAAGAAAGAAAGAAAAAAGATAATAAAAGAGAATAAGAGACAAGGACAAAAGACCATAGAAGTGTATCGCTACAATTTTGTAAGTGGTTAAGTTGCCGTCTCTGTGTAACAATGCGCAATTGTTTTTTCACATTCTAAAAGGATTTAAAGTTTAGAATATCAACAACTGATGGAAAATACCTGTTTCATGTTGTATCTAAGGTGTTCGATATTCAGAAAGATAGTGATGTTAAGCTCAAGTTCCTATGTTACAGGAAATATCATTAAGCTTCTCTTCTGGAGGGTTAACAATTTAAATTGGCAGACCAAATAATTAGAGAAAAAGATGGAATACAAGAACAGCCCATATTTTGGCTCTAGCTTTTCAAAGTCAGTGAGGACACAGGACATAAAAGAACTTGTGCTGTATTGGCCTATAACTCAGTGGAATTCGAACTTTCCTGTTCAAGGGGATTATGGGGCTGCAGAGGAGAGTGATTGATGATGTACAGTGTGCCTAGGGAGAGTTATCTAGAGAGAAAACATTCTCTCAGGCTTCCACAGAGAACAAATTGGTCAAGCAATGGCCATGAGTCCTCCAGATGGTTGACACTGACCAAAGTCTACAAACTGCAGTACATGGTTTCAGGGTAAATTCTGAGTGGACCTGATTGACCTTGTCAGATACAAAAGTTATGTTTTTTGTAGTATAGGTCCTGCTTTATCTCAGTCTTAAGCATCCAGCAGAAAAGTTTAACCATTAGGTATAGAAAGTAAAGCCATATTAATATGCTGAACTGTAAAAGGCTCAAGTCAACAGCTTCTGGCATTGCCAGTTCTGCTAATAACCCACTATTATTATGGACTATTGGACTATACGTACAACTACTTTCTCTTAGTTCAAAGAGAAGAAAGATTTAGTGTTTAGAAAAGTTATCATGTCTGCGTCTTGTACTCTGAACAACTACTATGAAGACAACGATATGGATTGTATTAAGTACTGTGGCTGTCCTGCTAATTTGTTCTGAACTGTCTTATTGTTATATATTTCTCATTAAAATTAATAAATAAATTACAATAATAATGATGAAGAAAAATGACCATAAGATGTTTAAGAAAGTGAGTATCCTGGCCAGAGCATGAGAGGAGATATTTGCAGTATACATATCCCACAAATTTGTACAGAATGTATAAATATCTCCTATAAGTAAGTACATGAAAGCAGATAGCCACTTCTCAGGAGATGGATTGGTCCACCTGATCAACAACACATAGATCCCCAAGTTCATTTTCTGTGAAGTAAATTGCAACCATGGTGTGATACAGTAATACAGCCAGCAGAATTACTAATATTGAAACAACTGCTTTGAATATAACAACATGCAATTTAACAAACCATTGGTGATTTCTTATCATCTTATTCTGAAATTCATTTCTTATGTTTTTTTTAATTAAAAAATGAAACTCTAAATATGATACTAGATTTGGATGCTGGAGAAGCAGATCAAATTTTTCTACATTATTGGTGGAAGAGCTAAGTAGTAGCACACTTTTGAAAATTGACATTGTCCAGTAAAAGTAAACAATTACATATCTTATACTTTAGCAATTTTATTCCTAATCTCACAGATTTAAATATGGAACCAATTAACAAGAAAGTTTGTAACAGCATTCTTAAGACTATAACTAAGGGGGTTGGCAAGATGGCTCAGTGGTCTAGAGCGCCTGCTTAGGCAAGCATAGGGACCGGAGTTCTATCTCTGACACCACACGTTGTACCAGCCCCATCCCCCAGGGTAAGCTGAGCTGGCCACACACACACACACACACACACACACACACACACACACACACACACACACAACAAAAGACTATAACTAAATGAAATAGCCCACATGCCATGTTGATGAGCAACAGAATGGATAAATTATAGCACCTTTGTGCAGCAGAATCCTATACAACAATGGAAATGAATAAGTTACCACTCTATACAAAGTATGACTGTCATGAATTGTTCAGAAAATGAACTCAGAGACCAAAGAATGCATATGACTTGGCTCACTTATGCATTACTGAAAAACAGGCAAAATTTCATTTTTAGTATTAGAAAAAAATAGTGGTTACCTGGGGGAAGTAGGTAATAACTTGGAGGAAGCATAAAAAAGACTCCACGGTGTGTGATAGCAATGTTTCATGTTCTGATGTGGAGCAAACCCAGGAGTCTTTATTTTGGGGTCGGCAGACCTGAGTTAGAATTCTGGCTCATTGGAAGTATGATTCCAACTTGTGCAATGTTTCCAACTCTGTTTCTTTACTTCCAGTGGGCCCGGCAGGATGGCTTAGTGGTCTAAAGCACCTACAGGCGGCTGCAGGGACTGCGGGTTCGATCCCCGGCACCACATGCTGCGCCAGCCCTGCGCTCAGGGCAGGCTGAGTCAGCCATAAAAATAAATAAACAAACAAAAGTTCTGAAACAAGAAAAAACATAGCTTAGTCTTTACTTCCAGAGGTCAGACAATGCAGTGCCAAAGAGATCAATATGATGACAGGTAGAAGTCCTACCCAGGGCCAGAGATGAGCCTGAAGCTCCAGAGGCACTAGGCTCTCTCCCTGACTTGTGGCTGTAAATGTACTTCCACGGCTAGTCAGATGAGACACTGCCCCTTGTACTCTTGCTCTTCTGCCACCCAGATGTGTCAGTGAAAAATTCCTTATGAAAAGATTTACCCTGAAAAGGGGAAGTTTTGCCTTTTGCCGGCAGCTGCACAGTAAGGACACAATGTTCATTGAAGGGTAAAGCTATGTACCTGGCCTAGGCACCAAACCATCGCTTTGGCTTTGTTAGACTGGGCTGCAGCTTATATGTACCACATAAGTATTTCAAAAGCTAGAATTTTTTCTACTCCCAGCTCTCTTAATGGGGAGGATAGGGACTTTAGAAATCAGTTAGGTGGCTGTCATTTTTCTTATTTAGTCATTTGCCATAAAGGATGAGGTGGTGGTGTGGAGGCTACACCAAGGATTTGGCCGAGTCTCAATGTTAAGGATTAGATTTTACCTCCCTGCCCTCTCCCTCCAATTCCTCCTGGATCGGGTGTCCTGGCTTCCTGTCCTAAACCGTTGGAGGGTGGAGGCTGGGCAGCTGGGAAACATCTGCCACTGCATTCCACCTTCATTAGAGAGGTGGGCAAAGTGATATATGTGTGAATGTTCCAAATATTGTGTGTGTCTGTGTGTGCTTGTATAAAATTTCATTTTTAAGGCCCTTCATGGAGTCTCTGGGATGAAAGACAGCATGAAGTTGATGCTATCATTATTACATTGAGACCCTCGTATTGCTTTGGCATATATAATGTTTCCCAGGCATATAACATTTTTCACTTAAAGAGGCAGCCTAGAGCGCATTCCAGCTTGCAAGATTTTCCTTTCTGGATGGTGGTTTCTTCTTTTGCGTGCTTGGGAAAACGTTGCCACATTTTTTTTTTTTTAACCCAAGTGATTGACTTCCCTGAAAAGAGTATGTAGAGCTCTTGTAAAACTTTAATTTTTATGAGCTCTCTAATTCTTTCTGGAATAAAAGATCTCTATGCAAAGTGACCATGTGGGGTGTGGGATCCCTGTGGAAAGGCTGAGGCCAAGACCAAAGGCATGAAGATTCCTCCTGGTGCTGGTGCTGGTGCTGGTGTCCTGCTGGGTGCAGAGCTCAGGGCCAGAGGCAAGAATGTGGTCTGGGGCTCCGATCTGCTCAAATTTTGGCTCCATCTCTTCTTAGCTGTGTCGTGGGGCACTTAACCTTGTCACTGACATAGGACTAGAACCTGCTCTGCAGGACTAAGAAAGGCCATGTACACCAGTGAGTCTCAGCTGGGATAGCTTTGCCCCAGGGAACTGAGCAATGCTGGAACACTTTTGTGACTTCAGGACTGGGACTGTTGGTGCTAGCGCATCCTACAGTAGAGGGAAGAGACACCACACAACACCCTGCAGAGCACTAGGGTCCTGCTGCCAAGAATCAGTTGTGGGCCAGGCTTGGTGGCACATGCCTGTACTCCCAGCACTCAGAAGGTTGAGCTAGGAGGATCACTGTGAGTTTGAGACCAGCCTGGACTAGAAAATGAGTGCATGTCAGCCTGAACTTCATAGTGACATTCTCTCTCTCTCTCTCTCTCTCTCTCTCTCTCTCTCTCTCTCTCTCTCTCTCTTTCTGTCTCTCTCTCTGTCTCTCAAAAACAAAAGTAAAAACAAAAAACAAAAATGAATCAGTTGTCTGGCAGTGTAAGGACACTGTGACCCCTCGGGGTTGACAAAACCTCAGCAGAGTTTTCTTCCCTCTCTCCCCTTTCCTCCGCTCTGTTGCTTCTTGTCAAGCACTCACCCTGCTGGAGATCTCCTTTCCTCTGTAAGTCCATGCCCCTTCCTCATTCTGCGGTGTCTCTAGCTGTGGTGAATTTGTTTCTGGGGACGTATTTTAGAGCCGTTCCACTGAGCCGTTCCCCAGACCTTTTGTCATTTTTTTTTTAAATGTGGAGACAATGTCTCACTGGGTTGCCAATTTGCATGGGCTGGGTTCAAACCTTCAGTCTTTCTGCTTCAGCTCCAGAGTGCTGGGATTGAGGCTGTGCACCACCGGCGCTGGTGCCCCCTCTGCTTATTTTACACCTATCCACTCTCTTCGAATGCGGCGCCCTATCCTTCCTTTCCTCTCCCTCACATCGCACATGGCAAACGTTCAGTGAAAATTGACACTTGCCAAGAATGCACTTGTGTCTCTCTTTCCAAACTCACTGACCTGCCCCACCTGCACCTTCGAGGCAGAACGGGAGGCCTCTCACCTAGCGCTTCCCCTTTTGTCTTTGCCACAGGTGTTCTGGCACTGTTGAGGGGGTGACAGGAGACGCCTGCTTCTCAGGAAAGTATGCCCCATCTCCTTGGCCCAGAGGTGACTACTAAGCCCCAACTTTAGGTAAAGTGATATATTAAGAGTCTTCGGGGCTGTCCCTGTGTGTGAGCTACTTCCCGTTAAGAGGGAAGTGAGTGGGAAGTCACCTGGACAGCGCCACACACTCGCTTTCCACTTGCGCCTTGTTCACGTAAAGATGTCAGATTCAAAGCCGATGTAGCCATCTTGCGACCAGGTGGCCAAGAGAAATAGCAGGGTCATTGATTGTGAGCTCTGCCTACGTGGAGCTATTCAATTAGTGGCAGAAACAAACAAACAAACAAACAAACCAAAAACCCATCCTTCCGATTTAAAATTCGAGGCCAACTGTCAATTCTAGAGCATAAACTATTATGTGAGCCCCGGCTTCTAATAGAATGCAGCACATTCTGGCATTCTTCTTTCAATGAAATACTTCCTGAATGTGGTCTCTGTCCCTTTCCCTAGACACATTCTTCTAGCATTGTTTCATTTTCTTTCATCGATGTTTTTCAACCTCTACTTCATTTTAAAAAAGATTTATTTATTTATTTATTTGGTACAGGGTGTGGCTGTGCAGCTTGGACTCATAGCGATCTTCCTGTCTCAGCCTCCCCAGCTCTGGGATTACAGATGTGCACCACCATGCCTGGTTTTGGTGGCTGGCAGGGTGTGGGGCAGGCAAGGCATGCATACTGGGGATCAAACCTGGGTACCTGAGCTTGCCAGCAAGGCACTTAGACCTGCTAAGCTATCCCCCGGACCCTCAACCTTTACTTTCTACAGACTTTTTTTTTTTTTTTTTTTTTTGTGGGTATTAAGACACGCTGCAGCCTGTCTTATCTTAAAAAAAATCATCCCCCCATAGCCCCTTGAGCATCCTCTTCCAGGTACTTCCCTGTGTTTCATGCTAATCTTCCCCATCAGTAGCTGGTGAGCTTTGCCTGAACGTGCAGTGTTCTTCCCACCTCCCACCTGCTGTAAAATCTCAGCAGCCTGGAATCCACTCCTGCTCCTGTGCTGGTGCTTGCCCAAGCCACCTGCCCGTCTCCTCGATGGTGTTCAACGTGTGCGTCTGAGATCAGGTCTCGTCCAAGTGCTGGCACAGGCTACCCGATACACTCTGGTGAGCCCTCTCTTCCCTTGGCTTCAGAGCACAGCTCTCTCTGGGAGGCTCTCATCTTCCTGGCTGGCTCTGAGGCTACTGTACTGAGTCCCCTTCCTCTGCAGTCATGGGGGATCTCTGCTCTCTCCAGCTTTCTCTCTGGCTCAGGGCAGCCACACAGCAGGCACACACTGCCTGCGTATCTCGGATTTTTGTTTCTGACTCAGAACTTTCTCCATTTAGGAAAACACATACTTGCCTCCTCCTGGGCGCCTCCCCTTGGCTCTCTCCCAGGAACCCAGTCTTAGCATAGACAAACTCAGCATTCTCTCAAGACCTATGGGCCAGCGGTCCCGTCTCTTACCCAGCTGCCTGAGCCAGACACCTGGGAAATGCCACTGCCTCTTCCTCTCCTCACTGTCTCTCATGAAGGCTGTGAGTGGCACTCTGTCATCTCTCTGCCCTCCCTCATTGTTTCCTGACCTTATTTCCGTAAATTGTCTCCTAATCTCTCTCCCAGTCTCCACCCTGTTCTGCTCTCACCCATTCTGCTTTCTAACATGGAAATGTGCCCATCGCTCATGTACCTAAAACTGTAACAGGGCATTGCAGGATCGCACAAGCTCGTCACTGTGCCAAGGAGGCTCGGCTTTTCGGAGGCTGTGTCTTTGGGCCACACATTCCTTTGCACTCTCCAAGGGGCTGCAGTTCTCAGATTTGTCCCTTCCTAGAACCTGCAGCCCAGCCACACCCACCGGCCCACTCTGCTTGCCTGGGCAGGCTTTCTCCTGCCTCCAACAAATCTCTCCTCACGCAGCTGCTTGGACCAGGAGCCACACTCCCATCCCACCTGGGAGCTGTGAGCCCCCGTGAGTGCGTGGTGCTTCTTCCTGCCTCTGTGTCCCTGTTCACATCAGAAGCTCCATGAGTCTGGTCCTTGTGTCAGCCTTGTCCCCACATGTAGACATCACTGGATAATTGTGCAGCACTAAGAATAATAGGATGATGGAGGTGTTAGGGTCCTGTGAAGGCCGCTTACATGCAGGTGTGATCTTTTCCTCATGTCCAACCCGTTCCTTTCAGCATCCAGTTCCACTCATCACCTGCTATGGTCCACACATACGTTCTGCCTTTCTTTATTCAGATAAAATTCATCTAATCCTTACCACAATTGTGAGATGGTATCCTTAGCCTCGCTGTACAGATAAAGTTCAGAGACATAGATTGAACTCCCAGAAGACACACAGCAAGGTGGCAAAATCCAGATAAATGTTCTTGTCTTTTCAGCCCTACCTTCTTCTCGCTGTTACAATCTTTCCTTCTCTTCCTCTCCTCACTGTCTTTCTTTCTTTCTTTCTTTCTTTCTTTCTTTCTTTCTTTCTTTCTTTCTTTCTTTCTTTCTTTCTTTCTATATTTAAGGCAGGGTCTACAGGGTCGACAGGGTCCCACTACATAGATCAAACTTGAAGTGATTCTCCTGTTTTCAACCTCCCAAGCACTGGGATTACAGGTATGGGGCATCATGCCCAGTCTCAGTCACTGTCTCATCACGCCCCAGGGGCATGGCACTTTGGAGAGTGAACCCAAGCTGCTGTGATCTATCTAGGTAGGCATTTTGGTCCACTGAGCTATCAGACTGGCTCTTCTCTGTTCTAATCTTGTGCGCGTGTTTTATAGAGGTTTCATTTGCAGTATTCTTTAGGTATTTATGACAATTTATTGCTAAGCAGAGCACTGAGGTACAGATTGAGTTTCTAATGGGGATAGTTTAGGAAATATTGCTGCTAGATCAATGGATAGGTGCATTGTGAAGCTGGATGAAGTTTCCAGGCAGGAGGCATGAAAAGGGCGGGACTCTCTATTAGGGGTGATTCTAGGGCTTCACTCTTCCTCACTGCAAGAGACCATTGTTGTTTTCAACCTCAGACTCCTTCTCTGGTGCTAAGGAAGGCTGATTCTCTTCCCTTTGTCCTTCAAGAATTTTCCTAAAACCCTGAGGTCTCATAGTCATCATCCCAGGGCCCAGGAAAATATGCTTGCCCTTGAATTCCACAAGATCTTCTTGGGTACCTGAACGCCACTGTACTTGTCATTGCTGTTGATCAAGAAAAGTCTGCCTTGTACGTCCCACTTAGGGTTCACTGGTTCACTTACTAAATGCACACAGTTTTGGAAGTCATTGCCAGGGGTTATATTTCCAGTAACAGATCACAAAGAGATGAGTGTAATAACTGCAAGGACTCTGGGGTGGGTGTCTGGAAAGGCTCTTTGGAGCAGGAACCAAGCTAAGAGCTGCAAGGTAAGGGAATGCTTTGTGGTGGCCAAGAGAAAAACAGATACTTGCGAGCTGGGGGTGGTGGTGGAGCTCGAGAAACATAAACTTTGCTCTCTGCATTGGAAAAGCGCAAAATGAAGTCCAAAGTCAAAGGCGGGGTATGACGACCTGGTTTGGAAGCAGTGCCAAGAGCAGCTATTTAGTGCCAAGTGGGTGAAAGAATTTTCAAAGGTTGAAGAGTCCTATAAAGGCATGGCATGCAAGCCTCATCTTCCGAGGATGCTGAGATCCCTGCCTCTGGGAGGACTCAAACAGGGCTGAGGACCACCGATGGGGAAGCCTTGGTTGCTCTCCAGGTGAGGAGGCTGAATTCACATACAGGGTCAAGCAGTGATTTTTAAGTGGACAATGATGTTCTAGAATTTCTATATGAGCTTTAATTCTATGAATACCTCTCTTGTGCTCTTTGCTATGACTCAACTGCAAATCTGTCAGTCCTTACATGGCTGTAAGTTTAGAAATTGATTTTGAAAAATAAATAATACATGTCTTCATTTACATTTACTATATAATCTCAAACATTTATTACATAAAAATAATATGTGAATTACATGGGTGCCATCATGTATGCAAAAGGTTGCACTCTGCTGGGTGTGGTGGTTCATGTCTAGAATCACAGCTAATCAGAAAGCCTATGCAGGATGGCTGTGAATTGAAGACCAGTGTGGACAAATGAGCAAGACTTTGTCACAAAATGAAATTTTAAACAGGGCTAGCAACATAGCCAAGAAGGAGAGTACATGCCCAGCATGTGTAAGACCCTGGGTTCAATCCTCAGATTTGCAAAGCAACAGCAAAAATGATACATTAATATTTATACACATTGGTTCACCCATAGACATACATATATTTTTGTTCATATATAAACTTTTTTTTTTTTCCTAGAAAATATCAATTAGGCTGATAATACTGTTTGTCTCTGGCCTGGGATGCTGACAGACTGGGGACATAGTATATCTTTTTTTAAAAAGTAAAACTCATTTAAAAACTCAGCCTCCCTTGCATAACTATTTTGATTAGAATGCATGCTATGTCCATGAAAAAAAGGTGTAAGTAATAAACATCCACCTTTTCTAAACTTCCCTAGAAGGAGTATCTCCAAAGCATTTGATTTTTAAAAGTGTCAGTAATGACACGATTGGCCGTGAGGCATAGAGCAGGCAGCTGTAACAGGAAGGAGGAAGTGTCAGGAGCAACACCCGGATGTGGAGAGCGGACTGAGGCCAGGGTTTGTGATCCAGAAGGGCCTGTCAGCCTGAGGGCAGAGAGTAGCTCACTTGGAGACTGAAATTTCTGCCTTGAGTGTGCAGGGCCAGGCAAGAATGGAGTTAGGAGTAGTCACAGAGGCTGACAGCAAGGGGAACCAGGAAGTTGCCCAGGGCAGACGGCAGAAATGAGGCAGAGTGGGCATCGC
The DNA here is from genome assembly GCA_004027025.1 of Myocastor coypus. Classification (NCBI taxonomy): domain Eukaryota; kingdom Metazoa; phylum Chordata; class Mammalia; order Rodentia; family Myocastoridae; genus Myocastor; species Myocastor coypus. Next base: position 13,716 of record PVJA010020966.1, on the reverse strand, counting down.
TTGCTCAGGGATTGCCAAGGCCAACAAGGTACACAATCTTGGAAGACACCTTCCCTTGGTAATCAGAACATCCAAATACAGGCTTCTTTGGTTAGGAGCTGGGCAAGGTGAGGGCAGACCAGGCTGGTTCCGACAGCTGAATTACAGCATAAGAGCTGAGGATGGGCTGGGAGGAGGTTGGGGTTCAGGTTGGGACTTGCGTTGAGGTGTGGGGGTGGGGACAGTGGCGGGTCTGGGAACAGCTGCTTTGGGTGATGATGTGTCTCATAGGCAGCTAGTTTTCTGCCCGTCTGACTGACTGGCACCATGAGCACAGTATGCCCAGCAAGTGACCAGCTCCTTCCAGGGTTTCCAGACTTAGGAAAGGCTGGCTGTGGTGGAGGCAGGATTGGATAATCTTGGTGGCCATGCCGTGTACATGACCTGAGGCACGTGATCAGAGAGGAAATCTCTGATTAACTGGGGTGGTTGAAGGAGAGGGAAGACCCAGGGTCCCTGGAGACAGAGATGACTGAGGTAAAGGAGATCTGTGGAAGTAAGGCGACTTCCAGAAAATGGTTCATCAGTTCTGTGTATGAAGCCCTAATGGGAAGGATTGCAGGCTGGACAGTAGGGGAAAGCGAATATAGTCATCATTTTCCTTTTCCTGGTAGCTCATGGAAAGTGAACCCGTTGAGTGAACTCTGACAAAACTCACTTGGCCTTCCACTTTGACCTATAATACTGAGCCTGTACTATTAGACATTCCAGTTAATGCAAAACATTTCTTCCAGATGGCCTTATCTGACTTCTTGGAAATGAAGTTAAGGTCTCAGAGAAACCTTAAAGTTGAGGTTCTAAAAACACTGTTTTCCAGTTTGGGAAATCTCACACCACTTCTGTCTTTGCTTAGAGATATTTCTGAGATGGATATTGCTTTCTCCTTTCAGGCTAGACAACAACAAAACATGATTTCCTTTCCTCTAATTTTGCTTAGAAGAAAGTGACATTTGCCTATACAGTTCTATTTTTTTTCTTTTGGTTTTTAATTATAAAAAGCTTCTAGCAGCTGATTTATTATATAGGGAACAAATTGTGTCTTTGAGACCCACTGCACGGTAATTACTTGAGTTAGCACTGCAGATATCTATGCAGGGGCCAGCAGTCAATTTTGACTCAGAATAGATAATACATGGACTGCTATTAAGTTTAATGTAGATTAATGTGAGTTGCCTCCCTTTGCACGTATGTATGCAGGTACCAATAATTAAGATTAATTTCCACTAGATAGAATGGCCTTCATTGTGCACGGTGCCAGAAAATGCTCCTTTAATAGCTGTTAATTGAATATATTTGCTTTGATGGTGAAATCCTGATTAGTCTTGTTACCCTGAAAAGTCCTGTCCTTGTTCTCGCCACCCACTCCCCTGTGCTAGTGAGGGGAAGAGAGATCGACAGAGGCAGAACCAGAGCTGTGCAGGTGAGGGAAGCCTTCATAGCTCTATGTCCAAGCCCAAGCTGAGCATTCTATAGTGCAGTGAGTCACTCTTGGTTGCTTCCATTTCAGTCTGGCCTACTACGTGCCAAGTGCTTTATTTCCATGCTTATTCTTTGTAACAACACGAAGGTGGAGATTACCATCCTGCTTATACAGCAAGAAAACCAATATTCCATATAGTTAAGGCATTTTTCCAAGACAGTAAACTAGGAATCTGGAGGATGGGGATTCCAATCTTTCACTCCCTGAATAAATACAAAAGAACTGACCTTCTCTTACCTTGTCAGCTCTGCTGTCGTTTTCCACTTGCCTCTGCAGGTCTCACAGCCTAAGCAGAAGCATTCTCTCTCTCACCTTCTCTGGGTCTCTCTTTGCTACTATTTCCCCTCCTCTCTTTCCTAACAAGTTCAAGGCCAATTAGAGAGAAGTATGAAGCAAAAGCCTGGTTGTTTCTTCAACAGGTCCAAAAAACTGGTTCACATAAGGAAAAGGCATGAGACAGTAACAGTTCCAAGGTGGTATTGTACTTCTCCAGGGAGAGAGGTAGAGGTGTTTTTCTTCTCCCTAGAGAAGTAAAATACGTTTCCCATTTTCACTGGACAGGGGGAACTTCCCTTCTTCCAGCCTCATGTACTCCAAGTACAGGATGAGTCTCCTTTGTGCATAATGCATGGACCAGAAATGTTTTATGTTTGCACATTTTTGAGATTTTGGAATATTTGCATATATCCAATTAGCCATCTTGGGGATGGGATCCAAGTCTAAACATGACATTCATTTATGTTTCAGATATATCTCATACACCTAGCCTGAGGGTAATCATCTGCAGTATATTTAGTCCGCAGTGCTTTGACTGTGACTGAGCAACTATGGCCAGCCATGGTGTTTCCCACGGTGGCGCTATGTCATCATGCAGGGAAGTTCAGGCAGACGTGTGGCAACAGTGAGCCAGAAGCATCTCCTGGTGACTGATCCGGTCATAACCACTGAGCATCCTGGTATTCCTTGTTGGTACTTTCCCTGGGAAATGAGGGGTTCTACGTCAGGGTTACCTCCCAGCAGCAGCTTCTAATAGTCTAAGAAGACTGCTTACATACAAGGCCCTGCAGCAGAGCAAAGCAGCCCTGGCTGAGCACAGGCTCTAAGAACAGCTCTCACCACCCTCCTTCTTCCTTCCCATTAGGTGGTTGATTTCAGCGTAGCTCCTAAGTCCTCACTGGGCTGGCCTAGGAGTATGTGTAAGGGAACAGGTGAAATGCAGTGATCTCTCATGTAATCCTCTGTTCTCCTGGCGCTTTCTGTGTTGAAAGAAGAAATTCAACTCTTATGTTCTTTCCAAGCGATGTCCTATACGATAACTGGCATCTTGCATTTCAAGTTTGTTAATGATGCTAACAGGGCATAATATTGAGAGTATGAGAAGTAGATATAATAATTGTTATATCTTAATGAGGCTAGATTACACCTCCAGAACTCTGTGTAAATCCTGTTATGGTTGTAAGGTGAATACATTAGACTTTGATTTTTCTGACAAAAGTATATGCAGGTGTTTAGTAACGCTGGCCGTGGGGTAAAAGTAGGACTTCACTCTTTCTTCATGGCATTTCTTTCATTTATCAAACATTAGTTGCATGCTATCAAGAGACTTACTAGGCCCTCCACAGCCTCAATTTCTCGTCTGAAGTGGGGAACAGAAAACCTAGCTTATGGAACCTCCCTATGGGAATTAGATGGAACAGTGTCACCAACCACGGAAATGATGTCCAGGACATGCCAACTGTGGAAGTAAAAGCATCACTATTAGGAAGGAGAGTAATTTATGAAGAAACAAATATCTTAGCCCCCCCAGAACTGGCTTTAATTGCACCAAGATAAGTTGAAGTGAGCTCAGAAAAAAATCTTGAGAGTATATACTTTGCATTTTGGGAAAAAGAATAAGACCATGTGTCTTATCAGAAATGGGGCTGCTCAGGTCTTCCCAGACAGAAGAGCGAGAAGATCAAGCCCCAGATAGCATGTGATTGATTTTGCCATGGTAGGATGGAAGGCGTGTGCTGGGAAGGTGGGTGTGTCTTGGCTGGCCTCTCATGGGTCCAGCCTCTCCTGGTAATTGATATACTTGTGCTCTGAACATGAATATACATACTCAGACCTTACTTTTTATAAAGATCCTGGGCAGAGATCTTCTTCCTAGTAAGGCCACTTGTATAAGAAACTTGAACGTACCCAAGGTTTGTTGGCACTCTGGATTCAGTGGTCTAGAACCAATAAGCAAACCGGCAATAGTTGGGATTTTGGGATATTACTATTTGCAATACACTGAATGAGAAATAGGTGAGACTTGCAGAAGCAGGACCTGAGTGAAGCTCATGGGATGCATCTCAGAGCCACATAAACAACAGGCTCTTTTGGATGGCTGTTCTGTCGTGAATGACCTGTACAGGTCATGAACACTCTCAGGAATGGCCAATATATGTTGTATTGAACTCTACATTTGAAGCATGTCAATAGCAGGAATGGCAAGAACCCAAGAGAGATCGTAGCATGTCTTGAGATACTGGAACGGATAGGAGCTTCCCTCCCAGGCCTTCTGATGATGTCTAGAGCATTTGTGAGGTGCTGCTGGCAGCTGATTCAACAGCTGTTCATAAGCTGAGCTTTAGCTCACGTCATAATCAAGGTTATTGTCCTGACCCAAGACATGGATCAGTATTCAGGCTTTCAGAAATTTAAGATGTAAAAAATAAAAAATAAAAAAAAAGAAATTTAAGATGTAAGTGTAAGTGGGTGGAAGGACAGACAGAGGGGAGGTACACCGACAAGCCTGGAATACATAGTTGAGTAAGAAGTGCTCTGTGAAGTTCTGGCTTTCATGCTCAAAAATGGTTATGTGGAGACAGAGCAATGAGGACCAATGGTAGGTTCATAAAAGAGAAGCAAAAGAGTAACATAAATCAAAAGAGTGCATCTCCACACTACATGCGAGACAGGGTACCCTTATGGCCTGCAGATGGAGACGGACGAGCACCAGACAGCTCGAGGACAGTCTCAGAGCTCTTGCACTCTTGAATCTGAATGCTTCGGGAAGGTGGTTTTAACACAAATGAAAAGGAACATTTCCTTTCATTCTATTAAATTATTATATGGAACATAAGGTGGTTATGGATTGGAATTATGACCAGGACGAATAGACGGAATTTACATGGAAGTCTAGCAGGAAATGTGTCATTAACAGACTGTCCAGTGACAAGGCAGGTCTTGTTGAGACATCTTGTCCAGTGACGGGCACTGAAAGGGATTCCTGCTTTGGGTCAGTGGTTGGATCAAAGGCTGTGAATTCCTCCTCTTGATTTCTAGATTTGTGTTTCTTAAACCACAAGTTTTGAAATTTTTCATGTGGCCCATCTTATTACATATTCTTATAGAAATATGATGTAACACACATTTATGGGATAAGGTTGTGAAGGAACGAAGGGAAGAAGGAACAGGTGAGGAGGCGTTAACCTGTGCTGTGCTTGGGCCTGTGCTGAAGTTTATAATGTCTTTTCTTTTTTTTGTATTTTAGGGAAGGACCCACAGGGTGTTCAGGGTCTCACTACTAGACTGGAATCTGTGATCCACCTGTTTACAGCCTCCCAAGAGCTGGGATTATAGGCATGCCCCACCATGCCCAGTCTCAATTGTCATCTCAGGGAGCACAGCACTGCAGGCTGTATAATGTCTCTTTTAATCCTCATAATTCCCTTGTGCAGTCGGTGCGGTAAACCTTGATCTTAAAGATGAGGGAGCAGATACTCAGAGAGGGAAATATCTTCTCTGGAGCAACGTGGTTATTAGCACAGATAGGATAGTTTTTTTTGCCTACAATTTGTAAAACTTAATCAAGCTCTCTCTGTCATGCTGCATCTCAAATCTCCTTGTCTTACATTTGCCTGGGTGCTGGCATCTAGCATGACTGTGGCAGCAGAGTTCTTAGGTCTGAAGTGGCATTATTTTCCTTATGCTCTATGGTTTGCTTTTCTTTTGCATAAGTGAGGATCGAACTCAAAACCTTGCACTTTCCAGGCAGGCACTTGTGCCCCTGAGCTATCTCCCTAGCTCCTTTCTTATGCTCTATGGTTGGCTACAGCATGCTTGCCTTTTAGGCCAGGTTGGCTAATGGTTAGTGGACTGGAATGGATATAAGTATCCATTGGTCATTTTTGGCTTTTCTCAAGTGCAAAATGAGTATAATTTTTCCTAATCATCTGCTCCATAAATATCTATTCAAAATAGCAAAAATTATAAAGGAATAACACTCAATTACTTAGAATGTTTGGTGCAATATTTTGATCCACAAATCAAAAAACAAGATCTTGGCCTAAGAGACAGCTTTTATTTTTCTGTTTTTAGTTGCTCTATATTTTAAATATATTTTTTACAACTTTATTTATTTATGTTATGGCCGGCTCTGCCTGCCTTGGGGGTGGGGCTGGCACAGCATGTGGTGCAGGGATCGAACTGCAGTCCCTGTGGCTGCCTAAGCTTGCCTAAGCAGGTGCTTTAGACCACTGAGCTATCTTGTCGACCCTAGTTGCTCCATTTTTAAAGAGGAATAGAGGCCAGGGAGATAGCTCAGTGCCTGCCCTGGCAAGTGCAAGGTCCTGAGTTCAATCCCTGGTTCCGAGGGGGAAAGAAAAGAAAAGAAAAGAAAACCAACAGAACCCCACAGTACATTAAGTTAATGCTGGGCATGGTGGCGCATGCCTGTAATCCCAGCACTCGGGAGGCTGAGGCAAGAAGAACGGTGCGAGTTTGAGACCAGCCTGGGCTACAAAAATCAGCTCAAGGTCAGCCTGAACTGCATAGTGAGACCCTGTGTCAAAAAGACCAAAAATCAAAAAACAAAAAACAAAACAAAAAAACCAGAGGAATAGAAGGAAGTCTCAGCATGGTGGCAACACATCTGTAACCCCAGCGCACAGCAGGCTGGGGCAGGAGGATCCCTGCTTGCAAGTTCCAGACTAGTGTAGGGCCACGAAGTGAGCTCAAGGCCAACCTGAACTGAATAGCAAGCCCTGCCTCAAAAAGACTAAAGAAAAACAAAAGGTGAAATTATGTCTGCAAGTTTTTCAGGTTACATTTTTAATATGTACTACACAATAAATGTATCTATTTACACACATATATACTTATTCTAATTTAGATGAATTTTTCTACACTAACAAGCAACAGTAATATAATTGGTCAACAATCTAAAAAGAAAACTACTGCTTGACTATTATATAGTGTTTTTTTTTATAGATTTACTTAATATAATAAGAAGTCAAAATTTTAATTTCTAGTAATTTCTTTCTTAGCTGGTACAAGTCTGAAGTCCAGGAACACTGAAAGAAACCTATTTGAGTTCAAATAAAACTGTCTGTGGGGTCCTGGTCACAGCACAGTTCTGCTGTCTTCAGCCAGGCCTGGATTGGGTCCCCACTGTCCCAGCCACTGACAACAGCCAGCACGAGCCATTCATTAGCTTACCTTTTCTGAGTCTCAGTTTCCTTACTTGAAAGCAGGGACAACAGAGTCCATCTTGCAGGATTACTGAGGGTGGGATCGTGCACACGCAGTGCCTGGAACACGTTGGTGTACTGTCCCTGCACTGTCACGCAGGTCTTCCTGCCCATGTAGAGCTCTGCTCTCATGGGCTACTCTGGCCCAGGGTCAGGAAGCTGAACAGGAGGACCGAAGGGCATTTGCCATTCTGAGAATGAGAGACATGACTCTCTTAACTGTAGAAACCAATGTCTCTGTGTGTGTCTCTGGAAAAGCCATTCCCCATTTGCTTTTAACCATGCCTGGGGGGAGGAGTATAAGGGGATTTTCCTCTGCCCCTCTAAGTAGCCCCATCACAGAGCTTCAACCTACTCTGCTACAGCAGCTAGGAGTCCTGGAGCCCCATGCCCACCAGCTCTGCAGCCAAGATGGGGTTAAAGCCAACATTTGCAGATAAAGAGGTAAACATATTTACATTCCTCTCTTCACACTTTATGCATATGTCATGCAGTGAATAGTTTTAGAGGTCTGTTTGTACTATCTCTCCAGAATTTTTACAGTCTGGAGGACACAAAATCTCTATAAAGTGACTTATTGAAATAGAAGCAGATTGGTAAAACCGTTTCCCTCTTATGAACTGTGAAGAATGATCCTCTAAATGAAATCAGGAAGGAACTGGACAGAATCTTGTTTAATGGTCTGACAAAATGAATCACAACGATTCCAGACATCCATCACTGCTAAAAGGGGACCACAAATGATCTGTGAACCACTATATATTGATTACCCATGTAGTACAAGTGTCGGATTTAATGTTCACACACCATAGAGAGGCGGCAGGGACAGATGGTGCCTTAACTCTTCTTTGATAGATTTTAATGGTGAAATATTGATTTCTATTTGGCCAAGGCCTGCTGTTAGGGGCCAAAGTCATTTGTTGGGTATTGCCGGACACCCAGTTGGCCCGGCGTAATCAATCATTTTTGGCAAGGCAGGTGAAAATCCGCAGAGAAGCACCTTGGAACCCAAACTCGAGCACGAGGATTCTGACTCCAGCCACTGAGAGGGGGCAAGAGAGAGAGGAGGGAAGGAGACACAGAGACACAGAGGGCGGGGGGAGGGAAAGGAAGAGAGAGAGAGAGAGAGAGAGAGAGAGAGGACTCTTGGAGACTGGGCTTGTAAGGAATTATTAATGATAAGACATGTTTACTGAGGAGAGTCGCAGCGAATCAGAGCTGACATGAAATAGTCTGGGAGCTTCGTGGAGAAAATGAGCCTCTTGCTAAGAGGGACTATATTTTATTTAAACATCCTTCTAAGGCTGAGAACTCAGGTAATCTGTTGTGTTACAAGCCACTGGCTGTTCTTGCCATCCAGAGAGATAACACTGAGGCGCTAATAGGAACACATCAATCACAATCAGGCTGCAATTCCAGTGGTGTCTCATCCTCCCAGCTCCTCTTTAAGCTCCTTAATAATGGTGATAACATAGTTCGGGGGCTGTGAGGGGCTCTCCCCTCTGAGGGTCATATTCATAAAGGGAAGAGCTTGCCAAGTCAGCACCCAGGGAAGTGGCTCTGCGTGCTGGGCTGGGGGGACTGTGCGCAGGGAGAGAAGGATCAGAGACCAGCTGGGGAGGCCTGGAAGCCAGCAGGAACATTTTCTGTCACCTGTTCGTCTGTGAGCACTGAGCTGTCATTCTTGTCTCCTTCTTAAAAAAGGGGAGTGTGTGTGTGTGTGTGTGTGTGTGTGTGTGTGTGTGTGCGTGTGTGTGTGAGACATACAATTATCAAGTAATACGACTCATTTTCTTGGGATGCTTATAAAATGAATCTGAAGGCTATTTTCCCATATGGAAATCTTGACATATTTGTGGTGATGCAACCTTATGCGAATAAACATATAGCTTCTGAGGAAAACGGGCTGAGGAGAATCAGGCCCGTGGGCAGGCTGGCGGGGTGGGGAAGTCCTCTCTGCAGATGCTGGCCATTCCTAGGCCTCTGTTCTCACAGTACACTATGAGTCTGGCTGAGCATACAGCAGGCAGGTGTTTGTCCTGAAGTCAGTCATTACTGCACATTTCTTTGTGTGATTTACTTATTATGAGGCAGCTTGGGCTTTAGAGACACAAGGCTTGGATTTGAATTCTGGCTTAACCGTTTCTTAGAGGATGACTTTGAAAGTTGTGGTGACTCTTTGTGCCTCAGTTATCTCCATTATTTAAAATGAGGGTATCAAAGATTATTTTCCTCTCATTGCAGTGACAAAATACCTGCAGCACAAAGTTAAAGAGGGAAAAGTGTACTGAGCTCACAGTGTGTGGAGGCTTCAGTCCACATTCTGCTGGCTCTGAGGCAGAGCGACATGGCAGGGGGCAACAATTCGAGGCCACGGAAGATAGAAAAAGCAACAAGAAAAAAGCGAGAGCAAGGTTTTTTTTTGTTTTTTTTTTTTTTTAACTCCCTGATATTGAAAGTAGGCCAACCATCCTCTCTCAATGCCCACTTTTTGCACAGGATAAGGATATTTACAAAATGAGGACTTGGGCACCCTGCTGTGTCTCTTCTCTGAGTTCAGCTTCTAAACTTTTCAAGTTGAGAGAATGTATCAGCCATAACAATCTACCTCCTCTGGTAGCAAATAGGTACATTTCTTTAAGTTGGTCTCTAGATAAAAAGACATGCTTATTCTTATCATTTCACAACTTGAACACTGTAACATACACTTAGTAATTCATAAAGACCAGTGTCAACATTGTACTACGTTAGAACCACGATATGCTCTCCTGGTGCCCCAAAGACTCTTGCCCATCCCTTTATATAAATGGAATTTAGTCTATCTGCAGGAGTTGCCAAGGTTCTAATAGCTTCAGTATTGCTGAAAAGCCCAAGTCCCAAGTCTCCTCCAAGATATAAGCCAAACTCTTAGTTGAAATCCCTGTACAAATGAAAAATTAAACACTTCTAATACTCAATGGCAAAAGATAAACATTTTCATTCCAAAAGTTACAAACAGGGAGATACAAAGATTTGGAGATAAAGCAAGCCAAAATTTAGCATGGTGAACAAAAAGCCCTGTAATTTCAAAAGTCCTGTAGTTTCATGTCCACTGTCTGAAGCAATCTGTGGCAAACTGTGAGCTCCCAAGAGCTTGAGTGATTCCACCTCTATGACACTTCTGGTGGCTATAGCACGTGGCTTCTCTCTTAGGCCAGCCTTGCTCCCTCCTCACAGCTTTCCTTAGTTGATCCGTGTTCCTGGCTTTTCCAAATTTCTGAAATCAGCACTGTACCTATGGCTTCACAGAACCTCACACACTGCCTTCTCGAGGGCACACTGTTTGCCCTCGCAAGCCTTCTGAAATTAGAGAAGAAGCCTTCTTAACCCCATAACTCTTCCATTTTCTGTGCACCTAAAAGCAGCACTATGTGGATGATGCCAAAGTCTGCTAACAGCTGGAGTGATAGCCAGGCTTTCCTGTCTCTTGGCTGTATGACTCACGTGCCTAGACCACTGAGCACTGTGAATCCAATTCCAAGGAACAAATGCTCTAGGCAGCCAACATTCTGGAACATGGTTCAGCCACCCCCATCTGGAATGTGGCGCTTGGTGGATTTCCCCTGAAATCAAAGGCTTTCACTTTTGAAATTATAATTCTGCAAAGGGCAAGAACTTGCTGCTTCTTGTGTTGCCTTCAGGCCATCCTTTTATTTTCTTCTTCCTTCTCAGAAAAGCAGATCTCAGCTCTATCTTTATAGTCCACAGCTTTCCGGGAGCTTCCTATATGGCTAAACTCATATTTTAAATTATCCTGTTAGGCTCTTTGCTCTTGAATCTCAACATAAATCTAGCTAAAACTCTCCAGCAATAGCCATGACACAAGCCTCAACATTCAACTGACTTGAAATTTCTTCTGTCAGATTAGTCTGTTCCCCAAATCTCAGTCAGAGGCGAAGTCTCTAGATATGAACAAAATGCAAAATTTTTTTTCTGTCAAGCCATAACACACATTATCTGTACTTCAACAGCAAATTTGGTCCTCTTTATCAGCAGAAACATCCTGAGCCTGGTCTTTTCTGGCAGAATTTCTATCCATTTTCTGTTCTTTAGAGCTCTGACCAGAATCTCCTACACAGAACAGCTTAGGGCATTCCAGTGCTATTCTTTTAAGTGACTTCTCATAACCATTCCAAGCTCTGTTCCCAAGCCATTCTCAAAGGCTTTTGAACCGTGTGGTCTGATAGTCTCAACAACAACCCTGCCTGTGGTTCAAAATTCTGTCTTGGTTACCTTGCTCTCATTTTTGGGACAAAATAGCTGACACCCAAAGTCACAGAGGAAATGGTTTGTTTACTTCACAGTTTGTGGAGGTTTCAGTCCATAATCATCAGGCTTCAAGGCAGGGTGGCGTGGCACATGGGCTACAGCTCAAAGCAGCAGAAGACAGCAACATCAAGAAGAGCAAAAGGGGAGGGAGAACAAGTCTCTCTCCTTTATATTGTAAGCAGGACAGCAGCCCTATGGAGAGTGCAGCACTCACACCCTCTTTGTGCCCTCCTCTCACCCAAGATAAAGAAGTTTGCAAAATAAGGACCTCTGCAAGTTGACACAATATATCACCTAGTACAGAGGATAGCAATAATCCCAATATTTTGAAGTCTAAGTAGGTCAGTACATGTGGAATATTTATAGTAATACCTTGCTTTCATAAGTTCTATATTAGAGTTTTTGTCTTAAATTATGTACTTTTCATAATGGCATATCCAAAACACACCTGAATAAATGCATACACATGCATGGAACATCTTTAGGCAGTTGCTATTAGGAACCCCCCACAATCTTTCTCTTGTTCCAGGGGTGCAACCAACCTTTGCTCCAAATAGTAGGCTCATTTTGATGGTCAGTAGGGAGGAAGCACGTATTTTGGAAATTTTTGTGCTGCTGTGTGATTTCAGATTCGGGCCTCAGTGAGTGGGTCCATACCTACCTGAGGATGTTTATCTCAGGAAAACTGTGCTCAGGGGTGTGTGTGTGTGTGTGTGTGTGTGTGTGTGTGTGTGTGTGGCAGCACAAGCGCATATACGGATGCACACATACAGAGGCACTGCAGGGCAGGAGGAGCCCAGCCTCAGACCGCCCAGCAGTGCAATGCTCCCCCAGATGTGAGCGTGCAGGCGGCAGATTCCGCTTAGATTATCTTGCTTACCTAATGATTTTTGCTTCACTGCTCTGCTCGATTGTGTTCACCAGGACGGCAGGCTATTAAAATGTCAAGGCACATTGAATTGTTGTTATCCAGGAGAGAGACCTTTCCAATCAACCTGTGCTGTGGGGGTTGCATAAACTCGGTGAAGGCGATTGGTGAGAGGCTTTATGGCTTTTTTTTTTTTTTTTTTTTTTTCGTACATTGGGGTGAGCAGGGAGGCTGCAAAAGGCAGGGCAAAGGGAGAGAGGTGGGGTAGAAGCTGAGGTTATGGAAGCCCAAAGGCACTAATTAAAATGCCACCTTCTCAAACAAGTATTGGTGGCTCTTTTCCTTTGCTTTTGTGGGTGACTGCAAGATGGCCCTGCTCTGCTGAACTGAATGGAAAGAAAGGTGAAGGGGAGGACCTAAGGGCGGGGTCTGGGATGCCAGTGGGACACAAGGAGCAGCATTGTACAGCAGGGGTGTCAGCGTTTGTAGTACTGGTTGGCAGCCGGGGCTGGAGGGAGCAAGCTTCCCTTCACCCCGGACCTGTTTGTTCTGTGGAGAGCTGCCTCCCGCACACCTCAGGCAGCAGTGGCATTTGGGGTGATGACACGGCCATAGGCCACAGTGCTACTGAGTGGCACCGTTGGTTCACTGCCTGCACCAGCTGAAACAGCCTAAAGACCTTCTTATTATGCCGTCAAGTCCCATATTTGCAAGGATTTATTTGTCTTCAGGGAGAGGAAGAGCAGGAGCACAGGACGTGCTCATAAAGTACCCAGCGATCGGTGCCGCTGAAGGCTCCGATGAGAAATTCAAACTTCTCTGGACTGATTTTCCTCTCATTCCCATCGTCTCAAAAACAGCTGGCTTTGCTGGGCCAGACTGGTCATTTTTGTTCCACAGGGAGGCCTTTGTCTGCTGTGTACGCCACTGCACAGTGCTCTGAAGTCCCTTCCCTGGCCTTGGCATCAGCGGCTGGCTGTAGACCTGGGCAGCTCAGGCTCGTCTTTGTCAATTAATCAGTCAGAGTATTCTGTGCTTGGTCATAGGCTGAATTGAGCACGCAACCACACACACACAGACACACGCACACAGGATCATGAAGACACGCACAGCGACACACAGAAACACAAACACACAGACACACACAAAAGCAATGATGCATAGACATACATAAACAGACATACGCAGACCCCCCCACACATGTATCCACAGACACACACACACACACACACACACACACACACACACACTCACTGTATGTATGGGCCCAACCCCCAGCCTAGTTTCCACCCCTGTAAATCACACAGACACTCATCTCTGTTACTCACCCTGGCTGGCTGAGCCCTCTCCTGCTTGCCGCTGCTGCTAGTTCTGTCCATTCTTGGGACCCAAGGCAAAACTCCAGAATATGTTTACCCCTTGCCCTCTCCCTCATGTGAGACCTACCTCTGTGAGACCAATTCAGATTCCTCAAGCCTGTAGCCCTCTCCTCTCCTCTCCTCTCCTCTCCTCTCCTCTCC